>JAOEHI010000237.1:0-13979 GCA_025447815.1 Percopsis transmontana
GAACTCCAAACCAGTCCTTCAGTCTGGAGGCCAGGCTGTGGAGCTCTGCGTCACTGCACGCTACACACACACACACACACACAATAAGATCATAAAGTAACAAAGAGACGCCTTGCCCTTTCTCTCCTCAATCTAATATATTTCTTGTGCGCTTTCCATCTCCATCCTCTCGCGCCGTAAACACAGATGACACACACAGCGAATGTCTTGGCTATTCCAAGCAGGGCCATAATGTGTTCTCTATCTGTTTGTCATCTAGTGCGTTTCTAGCTATGTGAGGGCCGCACACACTGGAACAGTGCGCGAGCAGTGCTCTGTTTGAAATCCCATGTCATGGTATGGGAGCCTATTTTCTCTGGTGTGTGTGCATCAGTGGCCAAAGCCACCGTATATGTTACGCAGAGTAAAACCCTACTGTAATTCCTCCAAATACAGCCTTTACTGGTACACAGTCCAAGCCAGCCTTGCTGCCACTGCTTAGTAAATGTGCTAAACCTATTCCACTGACAGAGTCCTTTTCAAAAGATCCTTTCCTCACTCCCATCACTGTCACCCTCCATCCGTCATTCTCTGTCATTTTCCCTCTCTCTCTCTCTTGCATGTAATTGACTTGGTGCTTTTGTGGGGTTCATAAGAAAGAGACGTCCTCAGGCTGTCAGTGACACACAGCCGATCACAAGGCATCTACTGTATACATGTATTCATATCCTAGAAGGCGGCAGTTAACATTCCACTGGTTCGCATCAGCATTCAGCCAGGATTCTACAAGCTAGAAAAAAGCTTTTCAAACAGTCAAAGCAACTCGCGATGTATTCGTTTAATGCCTTTCAGTCTTTGAAAATTATAAAAAGGAGCAATTAAAGGCAGATATTTATAATAACAGCACAAACGTTAATATCAAAGCTATATAAAACCAGGCAAAATAACCTGTTAGATGCAGATGGTTACACATAGACAGACAGGCAGACAGGCTCTCAGGTGTTTAGAGAGAACAGAGCATAACGTTCCCTGCGTGAAGACTCTGCTTCGGTGCCTCTGTCGGCAGATAAAGCCATCTGCAGCATGACATCAAAGCAGACACGCTCACACAAGGTTTCTAGGCAGGTAATTCCATTAGGGCTGATTTGCTGATTTGAGTCGGTATGAGCATCCCCTCATTAAACAATGAACTGTATACATGCGAGCAAACGCGTACACAAACCCCAGGTGACGTACTTGCATTGAACAATTATGGCATTAGAATGTCATATCAGGTTGTTGCAGCCACTTATCAAAACACTGAAGCTTGGCGGGGAAATACAGATGTCACAAAGAGCAATGGACAATTAACTCTTATCTGCCATGGACCTGAGGCTGGCAGAACTGAGTTGACATTTCCACTGAAGCTACAAGGCGTGTGTGCACGTATGTGTAAGAGACCCTCACGTCTGAAGCAATACTGATAAGATTTCACAGTGTTTTTCATTTCCCTGGGCCTGGAGCGGAGAGAGAGCGTCAGGGCAGGATCGCAGTGCAGCAAAATATTGTCTAACTTTATCAAGCTTTATTATCCTTCCGGGGGCTATTCAGCACCACCCACCAACTTCAGGTTCATTTTCTACCTTCTCTCCGTGGTACCGTTCCTTCAAAGCGTCATTTCACCCTCTCTCCAAATGACGTTTACTCTTTTATTTGCGAATGTCTCTCTCCCCATCTCTCTCTCTCTCTCTCTCTCTCTCTCAGAAGAGTAATTTGACTGTTCATTTTCCTTCCATCTCTCCCATCTAACTCTATCAATCTTCCGTGGTTTAAAAGCATCTCCTCGTGATGTGTGTACACCTTTACGCTTTTACTCCTTACTTCTAGAACACTTTGATATTCCCTTCTCTCTCCGCTCCCATTACATTCTCTGACCTAAATTGCTTCAAGTGCTTCTCCAAATACCCTCTCTCTCTCTTTCTCTCTCTCTCTTTCTCTCTCTCTCTTTCTCTCTCTCTCTTTCTCTCTCTCTGTCTCTCTTTCTCTCCACACGTCCCCCTGTACACTCCAAACTTCTGTTTCTCTCTCCTTCTCCTCTTTCGGTCTGCCCCTCCACCAATTTCCTCTCCAATTTCTCCCCGGCTCCTTGCGTTCCAGAAGGACGCCTCTTATCTGGCCGTCCCGCAAATTGTTCCTGACAGTCGCGGCTGTCTGTGCCAGAGGTCCTCCGGTTGGTCAATGAGTCAGAACGAGTCGCTTTAAAACGCGCATGCACAAGGCAGAGAGACACGCCGGACAAGGACAAAATGTCATGTTGACTGTCTGTCTATGCCTTAAAGACAACAATAGGTCACACTGTCTCAACGATGTCACTGAAAAAGTCACTGAAAGTATGGGGCATTATGGGGTAATAATTTCAGTTTCATTTTAGTGATACAACCCGGCTCGTAGGGCAGACACTGGATACAGAGCCCATAATGAGGGTTTCCACCCACAACTCCAAGCACAAACTGGTCAGAATTACCCACCATATCAACTGTCTAACAGCCTAGTTAAGGCTACAGCAATCATTTAGTTAACCACAGAAGGAGAACAGGCGGCGAAGAGGGAAATCTACAGGGGGGAATGAAATACCCAACGGATGTATTTGACAATAAAATTTGACAATAAAAAAAATCATTTAAGGTGCCCATGAGCAAGGCAGTTACTGAAACTTCAATTTCTTCAGTGGAGTTCGCAGGTGCAAGGCACACAGAACTGGACTTGTATGAGCTGATGATATGTTCCATATTTTTCCTGCCTGGCAGGTGTGTTTGATGGTGAACTCTGCCTGGACTCAGGAGGAGTCCTAGTAAACAGGCTGACAGAGAAGCAATCGATCTGAGCCTCGGGTCAGATATCAAACACTGTACTGTGGCTCCCCGCAGTCTCCCCCACCACTCCCCCCTCCTGTCTTCCATGTCTGCTACTTCACATCAACAGTGGCTAATGGCTTATAGTACATACAGTTACACGCACAAACAAATGTTCCTGTATTAGAGAGGGGTCAGAGGGCAACGCTGGTGTACAGATTGCTTGTTTATGTGTTTCATTTTCACTATACTTTTCTATCCCTGTGTCAGAGTAATGGAGCGAACATTAGTCTGACGGGGTAATGAACAGGTTAATCGAATCTCCCGGAAGTGTGCGTGTGTGTGTGTGTGTGTGAGAGAGAGAGAGAGAGAGAGAGAGAGAGAGTGAGAGAGAGAAAGAGAGAGAGAGATGCTCATCATACCTTTCCTGTGCAGTTAAGGTTAATTCAAATGGAGTGGAGGGTAAGGGAGAGGAGAGGAGAGGAGAGGAGAGCAGAGGAGAGGAAAACAAGAGGAGAGAAGAGGACAGCTAAGCGGGAATCAGGCCAGTATTAAGAGGTTCCTTTTATTCCGGAAGCGTCCGTCCTAAAACATATGCATTCATGACACAGGGCAGGAAAAACACTGAGGTGAGAAGAGGGGAGCAGAGAGGGTGAGCATAGAGGAGGGCAGGAAACATCATCCATCCGCTTACGTGCTCTTTGTGTGTCTGACACTGATGCCGGGACAAATGTCATTTAGCCAGGGGGATTAGCGTATTCGTTCGCTGACAATTGCCCTAGCTTGAGGAGTGTCTGGCTGGCTAGCTGTGAGAAAATAATGCAGTGGGGTTAAAGAATCCACTTTTCCCCATTATCGCTGCTGGATTAGTGCATCAAACTAACATTGTAACACCCATACAATATACACCTGGGTATGCACACACAGACACACATCAGGGGAGCTTTGTGCATGGCCTAATTAGATTACACTAGACCATGGGAAGAGGGGTTTAGCCACACATTTAACACCAATTACATTTGTAGCGACAGCTCCAACTGCATTTGTCAGAAACCAGAAAGAACCAATAAATTAGTTTAAAAGCTAATAGAAGGTTAGTGAGTGCAAAGAACAAAGCCAGAATACTTCAATGGTGTGAATTCCTTAAATCATTACTTAAAAAACACAGCTGGCATGGAGTCTCTCATGCCTCTGGAACAGTCCATGGTATATCTGCGACTCTGACTCTAACTTCTATACTAATGTACAATATGTATATTATACAGTTAGTAAAATGTTTGAAATTCTGTTTGCTTGGTAACATTCATATATAGTACTTTTTTTTTAATGCTAATATTTCTGTCAACTCGGTACCTATTGCCTCCTAGCCCCTGGAAGGGCTGGATTCCTCTTTTTGTGGTCCCTTCCCATGCTAGGAGTCTCATTCCATGTGAATGAGAAGACTGTTAGTGAGGGCTATATAAATAAACTTGACTTGACTGTGGAAAAGAGGTGTAATCTACATAAAGGACAGAAAGATGACACGTCATGGTCAGTTTTAGGCATTTGTAGTTTAGATGTGTTAGATGTGTTTATAACAGTATGTTCTTTAAAATCCCCATTAGCAAAAAAACAGCTCCAAATCAGGCAGAAATATCCCAGCATTATTCTCTGTTTTCATATAGCCTGCCTTCTATCGACTGGCTAGAGGAAGGAAAGCAGACAAGGAAACAAGTGGCTAGGCCTGCTACTGGAAGCTACACCTGCACTGTGAGGGGAGGTTCTGGCTGTGACAGTAGCTGACAAGAGGCGAACAAGGCGAGATAGGAGACGGGTAAAAGATGTAGGGTGGGAGATATGTGACAGACAAACAATGTGGCACACTCTCAGTGCACCCACATGCACTTAGTAAATAAAGAGGGCTTATCGGCAGGCTGTTATGCGGAGGTGCTTTCTACATGGTATCTGAAGCCTTGTCATAACAAGGCTTCAGATACGGCGTGCCAGACAAACAGCGGCGCACGCTTTGATCCATGAGCCATCACTCTAGTCTAAACAACATCAGGACAGAGAAAGGAGGAGATAGAAGAGAAGGGAAATGGGGAATTCCTCACCTACAGTATGGGACCCCTCCTTCTCTAACACTGGAGAGAGGCTGATCACGTGACCAAAACAGGGAGAGGGATGGTATATATGGTATATATTTGTGTTTTCTTGTCATTGAAGTAATATTACATTACATCAAGGTGTAAACAGTGTGTGTGAACCTGTAAAACCGGTGCCCCATCTAGGATATTAAAAGTGTGTGTGTTCGGGACCTTCCCCAAGGGTTTGAAGGATTAGTTGGGAGAGTGGGGAGTTTTTGTTGTTAATTATTTTTTACAATTAGGTCATTTACAATGGGTACAATTACAAGTATTACCATAAGCAGTTAGGGATTAGGCTCAAGGATGCTTACTAGGCCACCAACGGGGCTTGAATATACAAATTAAATATTACATTTAATTAATATATATATATATATAATACATGCTCCTCTGTTTATTCTATTCGATATGTTAGACTATATGTTAGTGCTTTACAGCCCCCTCTCTTTGTTTCGGGGGCCATGGCTCAAAAAGTTTGTAAACCACTGATCAAGGGTGTCTCCTTGCCTTGCGACTCCAAACAGGAAATATGAATAAGTGATGAGGCAGAATCAAAACAGTTACATTCTGTGTCAGAATGTAACAGGCAGAGGGGGGGCTTCAATCAATTAGGTTGAACACAAGAGTGAAAGCTGCCTCAAAGATGAAAACTTAGATGGAAACTAAGAAAAAGAAAGATGACAGACATGTTTAGTTCTGCCTGTCCAACTCATCGGTTGTCTAGTCACTGTGATGCCTTTTAACCACACACACACTGGCACACACACACAGAAGCTGCAAGCAAAGTTTTTTTCCATCTTTTAAAATAATTAGGAGGACAGCAGGCTGAGAGAGAGAGAGAGAGAGAGAGAGAGAGAGAGGTCGAACGAGGTAATGTGCATACACAAAACAAACACTTTTACCTCATTCCTACATTTAGAAATCTTTCCACCCATAGCCCAGCTCAGCAAATCAAACACATAGGGCTCTAATTTACGGGCCAAGACGCAAGTGGAGGCGCATGGCACAAGTTCATGGCACAAGTTCATTGCACAAATCGATCTAAGGTGTGGCCAGAACTTTTTTTTAAACTAATTTCTGGACACGTGGCAGTGGCTGTAATTGGGCACAACGGCAATGCAGTAAAAGGGTTGGATTAGAATTTATAAATTATCAGTAGGAGTGGTGGGGGCTGTCTTCAAATACAGCCAATCAAATCTTCTCTCATTCCCTTTAAAAGCAGCGCGCTCTCTGTCATGACGAACTGACAATTTTGTAATGGACGCCGAAAGTTTGCGCCCAATGGAATTGTCACTATGTCTGCATAGTAAATACTACGTCTATCGCTGGCCTTGGATCGTCTGGAAACTAGAGCCCATAATGAGGGTTTCCACTCAAACGCTATATATTCATTTAGGCAGCAGTCGGGTTGGTGAAAGAATCCTCCATTACAGTGTCACACATCCTTCCATCATTCAGCCTTAAACTAATGAGGGATGAAATAAGACAACTAGAGAGCACTCATTAATAGGCCTTTTCCTATGGTCTTAAAAGTCGATGAACTGCAGACTCTGTAGAACTGGTGGTTAACCAGTTCAACTGCTTTGGATAAAAGTGTCTGCTAAATGCTGTAAATATAAATGTGAATGTAGAAAGGCTTTCTGATCATACAGTGAGGAGAGAAACCTGTAACGTGTCTCCTGTGTGCGTGTCGTGATTCCTCATGGCGAGTGCAAACTGCACAACTTTCAAAGCCCGACACACTGCTCACCCTACACAACATTTTGTCTCGTAATCTGCTGTCTTGTCGTCATAACGGCGCACACGCTACATATCTAAGAACAGATTAGGTTCACACGTTACCAAGATTACCTGGAGGAATCCCTGGCAAAGAGCATCTAATGCTGCAAACTCTAAGGAAACATTGTGTAGTGCGCGCACGGCGCACCACTAACATTAACATAAAACATGACAGCATTCAACATTTCACCTTTCCATCTGCTTCAGTGGAGCTGCCTCGGTGAAGTGAATGAATGCCAAACTTTATGAAAGTACTAACATGAATAGGCAGATAGGTAATTAAAGCCTGTCCACCCACACAGATGTTGCATTATTTTGGTTGATTAGACCTCTTCTCAGGATTATGTGGGCGTGTACAGAACCCGCTTGATTGACATCTCCCTGACTCCTATAGTTTTGTTCGGTAGGGGCCAATTGACACCTTTTTTTAATGTTTGGTTCTTTTGAAAATGTCACATTTAAAACATAGCTCCACCCCACTTATACCAGATAAGTGGTCTTAACAGCCAAAATATCTCACAACACCTGTCTGGGGGTCTGGGTGTAAACAGATTGTTGACAACTAGAAAACATGTCATCACCACAAGATGAATATTCATAGTCATATCTGCATTAGCTCACAGAGACACACAGGCTTGGGGTAAATACATATATGGCGGCATAAATGCAATTCTTGCAGTCAATTGGCAGACTGTGTCCACATTTGTTGTTCTACTACTCTGCCCTGTGAAGGGCCACCACAGGCCCTCGCTTGATCCCTGACAATGACCTTCAGTTACTGTATACAATTTGACGGCATCCTAAATGCATGCACATGGTGATACACACATGAACATACACACATATTCTGTAGTTAAAACTAATCCCTGTGCTTTTATGGAGAGAAAGACAGAGAGAGAGATAGATAGAGAGAGAGAGATAGAAACCTTGTAGCCATAACAATCTATCCTCCTCGTGCTGTTTTCCTTCAGATTGCATTTCTCCTCCAGAAACCTCCCATCCATCTGCCCAAAATCCTATTTTCATGACAAACAATAAGACACACACACTCACTCCATCACAGCTCCCTGGCTGGTGGGGATGGAGCGGGGGTGGCTGAGAGGAACAGAGGGACGGAGGGAAAGAAATAAAAACAGGGGCCCATGGAGATGACTTGGGATGCTGGGCCACCACGTATTCATATATTATTTATAATGCTAATATTAGGTGAATTAATTGGGCAGAGCAAACATGGGATAACGTCATATGAAGGGTTTGTTCTATTTGACCCTATGAACACAGCACAAAATGAAAAGACGAGAGCTGGCGCAGGAGACTAAATTACACCTTCACATCCTGCTAGCATAGGACAGATATTTAGACTCTTCAGACTATTCATTTGTTCTCATCCTATGGTTGTTAACATTTAGGGAAAAAGAGGCATCTTCTTACTGGTCTTGTCAGTCTTGTGTGGTATTTGGCTGAGCTGCTGTCCAGGCAGACAGGGACACGGTCCATCACACTTCACGGAGATCTGCTTCCCAGACAAACAGCCCTGGAACACCAGTTTACACTGTTCATAAACACACAAAGAATGCAAAGAACCATGGGTAAGGGAGTCTTCATTAACAAACATTTCCTCTGTTGTAGTATTAATACCAGCCAAGAGAAGGAAATGCCTTTTATGACAACACACCACAAGATGAACTGCTTCAGACTTCAGGTAAACAGTATATTTCTCTTTTCAACATTTTGGACTGACAAACAACAACCTGTAGAGAAAAGGCACAAACCTACAAGTTATGTAAATCTTTCTTATTAGATGCGAAGGAACAACGCATATTTTTGTAATAACATACACAATTTCAACATAGTCTGGGCTTCCTCGCGCTTGACACTTTCCATTTCCCAGCTTGTAATTTAAATCCATAATTTCCTCGCTGTCACCTGTTGAAAAGCTCTGCTAATGTGGCTCAATGAAATCTGTTGACAAAGGAACAGCTTTGTGTCTCCACACTCTAAATGAACTGTCTATAGGGATGGAGACGGAGACAAATGTCCTCACCTGGTACTCCAGAAGAGAAGAGAAAGAAACAAAACAACTGCGGAAATTATAATATTGATGAAAAGAATGAACGAGAGAAAGAAAGAAAGAAAATACTTTTAAACATCAACATCATATAAAAAACATCTTGGGACCCCACGCAAAATCATTCTGTGGGAGGGTCCTCCCACTTTGGCAAACACACTGTCACCCCTGCAACATGAAACTCTCCAGCTCCTCTTTTCCTAGCTGCTTTCCCCTCCTCCTCCTCCTCCTCCTCGTCCTGCTAAGCCTGTTGGGATGGTTAAACTCGTAAAGGCCTATTTTCTCTCCTCGCCCCGGTCTTGGTCAAGGAGGTGTGCGGCAGGGATTGTGATCGTGAGGTGAGGTAAGTGGCTGTTGATGGCTGACCCTACCCTCTTTTTAGCTATTTTTTAAAATCCCGACTGCTCAACAGAGAGAGAGAGAGAGGAGCGTCACTCTCTGTTATTATTTGTCTGCTATAATCATCACAGCGGAGGAGGACAGGAGTCAGACGGAAGATCACAATGATGAAATGGAGGCGGGGTGGAAAGATAAGATGAGAACGCAGGCATTTAACAGGCTCTGTCGGTGTTTCCTACAATACTGTAGGAAACACACCCAACACAGGGCCTCTTGTCAACTAAAAACTATACAGGTCAGCATCTATAAAGGGACTGACTGCTGTGTTGTGTGCCTTTTATGGGTTTTTATGGAACAAACAGAATTATTGATAAATACGACTGACCGAGAGATAGAGGGAGAGCCAAATTGAAGTGAACTAGCCACAGACTGGGTGGGCGGAGCCTCTTACCTTGGAGGAGTAGGTGTGGCCATCAGACCCACATGCAGGACTGGGATGGGGCGATGAACACAGCCTACATTTCCCATGAGCCCGAGCTAGAGGTCTGTGCTTGTGGCCCGCACTACCTTTTCTGGGCTGCACACTTTCGAGTAAGATGAGTAAGAGGCATACATATAGAGAAAGACAGAGAGAGAGAGAGAGAGAGAGAGAGAGAGAGAGAGAAAGAGAGAGCGAGAGACAGAGAAAGATAATAATAAAATATTGCCCTTTCTCCCTTAAGATAACATTCCTATAAAAATGGTAAAACAGTGTTATACATTTACATAATGAGTGTGATAATTGCTGCAAATCTCCCAGCAATCTCCTGTCTAAGTGCTTTCCCAGAATGCCTTGCTGACTGCTGACCCATAAGCCACCACTGGAAGCAGATCCAGCTGCATAAATGACAAAGCTCTTTGAGGAAAATATACCGGGTGACAGCAGATGATAAACATAAACTTAACTAGGTGGAATATCCAACCTGACATACAGTCTCGCACTGACAGTCTAATGCAAAACAATCACTAATCCCAGGCACCACTGTGGTTCTTATAAGCCAAGATTGTTATGTGGGGGTACACAGGTAAACTTGCATATTGCTGAGCATAGTCTGATTTCCCTCATTTAATCAGTGTCTACTCAACTTTCTATCCATTTTCACCATCCTCTTCTTCCATTATAACCCTAACTTAACTCTAAGGTGTCAGTCTGAGAGATAGAGATTCAGATGAGGAGAAAGACACACAGACAGACAGACAGACAGATAAATAGATCATCTATATACTGTACAGCACCTCTGAATGTAAAATGCGTCTAGCCCTGTTACTGCGTCACTCATCCCAGCGGGGGGGGGGATAACCCCTCTCGCTCTCTCTCGCTCTCTCTCTCTCTCTCTCTCTCTCTCTCTCTCTCTCATTCACATTCTCTCTTCCTCCCTATCATTGCATAGCTCTCATCTGGGAGGACTGTGATTGACCATTCACTGAGGTGTCATAGTGGGGTAAACGCAAGTGTAGCTCGTAACGTTGATTCCGGCTCTGCACTGCCATTTTGTTATGGCAGTGCAGAGCCGGATAGACAAAACTAGAGGCCTAACCAATACGTTGTCAATGCTAGTGTCCATCTGACAGGGAACACACCCTCCCCTCACAGGACAACAGTGAATGGAGAGGAATTAACAGTACAGAGGTGGTCTTTATCCAAACTAAACTAGTTGGACAAGAAGCTTCGCTCAAGTCGACAAATCTGGATTCAAGTAGAGAACTAATTTCTTTTCCATATAAAACGCAATGAAATGAATAAAACAAATTAAATTAAACAATTTTTTTGTTAATCCCAAACTAAAAAAACACCATTTGAAGGCAATTAGTTTACAAAGGCATACAGATAACTTTTGAGGTTCAATTTGTTCTCTGAGAGGACACTGCATTGTTATGCCGTTCACCCGGCCCATTTAAATTATGCAAAGTAAACAATATCACGGCCCAAAGCCTCAGCAACTGATGCAGATGGGAAAATAAAGATTTCCACTTAATCAATTATTTGATATATTTTTCAACAAATGGGCTTTTAAACAATTTTAAATCAACACAAGGTATTGAAATTAAACATGACTTAAACTTGTGACCTTATAAATCGTTTCTCACGGAAATCAATTACATCCAAGAACGAAGAATAAATTAAATGCTTCTTGAGCTGCAAAATTAAAAAGTAAAACTGAAATGCAGAGGTTGTGCATTGACAAGGCACAACATGTCTAACTCCAAATAAAGAGAATATATTGAAATGATTAGAGAAGAGGTTTCAATGCCTGCATAGAAAGTGGAGCAAACAACAGTAGAAATGCCTCTGCTTAGGTGAACGTTTCAAATGTTTTTTTAAACAAAATTGATATTTAGTCCCACTCAAAGTCAATTCCTTAACTTGTGTGCGGCCCTTTAAGACTGCAACTGTGACACACACATGTAATAATTCGTACAATGTAATGGTTCATACTTGTGGATTGGCTGCTTGGGATTGGTGCAGACAGCAGTCTGGTAGTCGTGGCTGACACACACCTTGTGAGCGGGACAGCGTACCATCAGACAGGGGTCCTTGGTGACATCCAGACCTACAGAGAGAGAGAGAAAGAGAAAGAGAGAAAGAGAGAGACTTCCATTCACTTTCCATATTATTGCACACATATTTTATTGATGTTCCATCTAGGAATGTTAACTGATGTTTTAACTGTCCACACTGTTCCTTTCTCCCTTTCTTTCTGAATGTGTTCATTTATAATTCTAGTTACTTTGCAAATATACTAAATATTTGGCGAAGAGGTAGAGCTTGAAGTCTATGAACATAAAAACCATGTAACCATGATATCAGTGCTGAATTAAACTGCAAACCAACTTAAATGAACAGGTGATTACCTTTGTTTGAACACCAAAATAACATTCAGCAAAATATATTGTCCCTTTAGGCTTTTGTCAGAACACAAAACAAGTTTTAGTACAGTATACTTTTATTTAATTTAATTTTCCTCTTCTACCTAATACATTATTTATTCAACCATGCTGTTACTGGCCACATCCTCCTTCATGTTGATTAAAAGTGGTTCTTCCGACACTCAGAATTAGATCAGGCCAAATTAGATCAAAGGCCTGCGCTGGTCATTAGTTCATGGCTGCTAACTGTACAAGACACGAGTAGCCCTTCCTCCATTAAAAGACTAATGGGTTGTGTTTGAGCCACAGCTGGTGCTTGGGGAGAAACAGCCGTTCATCACGGCTCAATCATGCTGAGTCAGCACTACATCAGCTCGAATAACTGATAAAGCAACACACAGGCATACTGTATATTCACAAATAAACGATTTAACACCAAGTTTAAATGAAGTACGTCACTATCGCAGTCGCAGATGTTCAACTGCAGTAGTGTTTAAGAAATGTATACTATAGAAAACAATAGCTCCTTTGTTTATCTCCCTAACAAACACACAACGCAACACAAAGTTTATAAGGCATGTTTGCATAAATTGTGCCAGTTGAGCAGGTTCTTATCTGTATCTACAACAAACAGAAAGAACACTACCATTACATGTCATTCCTGACATAAAAATCCACACGCCTTCGCATAGAGTCACATAAATCACACTCTCTCCCTCAAACACACACACACACACACACACACACACACACACACACACACACACACACACCACAATGGTTTGTGTTTATTTAGGAAATATTGCACCTCCCCAAATATAAAGAGACTTTACTACTGTCTTATGACGATTGCGATGGGACAAGATTTGCTTAAAAAGATTCTTGAGGACAATTTAGTATTAGTGTGTGACCTCCTTAAGAGAGAAAGAACCGCACAATTGATTCCACATAAACTCAACACAGCCACACGCATCAAATAAATTACCCATGAAACACTCCCAGAGTCATAAACTATTCCCGTTTGACAGTTCACTATTATTTAAATGTGAAAACCTTTCTCTCTTGATGCACTATAATCAACAGGAAAATTATATTGAAGAAAATTTGCGCGGAACAGTGGAACATAATTTATGTTCTGCTCAAAAACACATTTTGTTGATTAAATACCAACTCTATATTTAAAAAAAACGTTCTCTACATACACTAACTCCATCCAAACACGGCAAACCTGGGTCCATATCAAATCATTTTGTAAAAACACTAGCACTTGTTTTCTATCCAAGAGGAACATATAGTCAATCATAACACAACGACTTTGAAAATACTAACAGTTGATGGCCTGACAAAAACTTTATTTTTCATGTTTCATGTCCTTATTCTAGAGAATGTTATCTACTTGCAAAACTGGTGGTTAACCGGTTCAACTGTTGACAAATGTACTAATTGTAAGTAGCTTTGGATAAAAGCGTCTGCTAAATGCTGTAAATGTAAATGTTTCAGTTCTACCTGCATACTGTACAATAGAGAATATTATACACTAGGCTTTCATGCTGCTTGCAAGCATTTGTAAATAAAACAAGGCAGATCCAAAATTTGGATATTGGGAAAGCTTGTATGTAAAGAAAATGGAAGCATTTTAGAAACGT
The DNA here is from genome assembly GCA_025447815.1 of Percopsis transmontana. Classification (NCBI taxonomy): domain Eukaryota; kingdom Metazoa; phylum Chordata; class Actinopteri; order Percopsiformes; family Percopsidae; genus Percopsis; species Percopsis transmontana. Next base: position 13,676 of record JAOEHI010000237.1, read on the forward strand.
GTTATTTGATTGCATATTCTGTGGAAATAACATGAATGGTATGGTCCAACACAGACGGTTGCTAATTGTATTTGTATTGTATTTAGAGTTTTGAAAATTTGAGAGGATGTCAGCAATTGTAAAAAACGGGTTAAAGAGGGAAGATACAGGTAGAATGATAAGGAGAAGAAAATAAGTGGAAAAAATTTCTAATAAAATTATTGAAATTTGGGAAGAATGAGGCCATCTGAGGCCATGGTTCTCAGCAGGAAACCGATGGAGTGCCTACTCCGGGTGGGAAATGAGACATTACCCCAAGTGAAGG
>JAOEHI010000238.1:0-13979 GCA_025447815.1 Percopsis transmontana
AGGCCAAAAGTTTGGACACACCTTCCCATTCACGTTGCATGGGAAGGTGTGTCCAAACTTTTGGCCTGTACTGTTCATACAGGTGCATCTCAAAAAAATAGAATATGGTGGAAAAGTTGGTCTGTAATTTAATTCAAAAAGTGAAACTTTCATATATTCTGGATCATGGTTTCTATCTGAGTGACCCCCCTGCACTCTGTTTCCTCATATTAAACTTTCCACAGTACATAATTAATAGACTTAATAATAGGGTGTGCACGTCTGTCTATATATGTATATATGTATATATGTGTGTGTGTGTGTATATATACTGTATATATATATGTATATATATATGTGTATATGTATGTATATATGTGTATATATATATATGTGTATGTATGTGTGTGTATGTATGTATGTATGTATATATATATATATATATAGTGTGTGTATGTATATGTGTGTGAGAGAGAATGTTCACGTGTACATATGGATCTCCCACAGCTTCACAAGATCCTCCAGCTGGCCTTGATTCTGGTGGAGCTGCTGGACAACGGCTCATCTGTTCTGCTCAGCCTGGAGGACGGCTGGGACATCACTACACAAGTGAGGGGAACACTATACATGTGACGAAACACACACACACACCATCCTGTAGTCAATTCTATGAGACAGACTATTTTTATATGTGGTGTAAACATGCAGCCTGGTTTTGAGAGGGAATACTTTGAGCAGAAGTCATGGTTCTGATTTTAAGGCACATCAATCCTGTTTTGATTTTCATTAATGCTCGCATTTTGTCACATTTTTTTCACATTGAGATCATATTTTCCACAGCGACTTGTCGACTTTGCAGGATGCGTTTTCAAACGCATGTCCTTCAAATGTGTTCACAGGGATTGTAAGTCCCAGGGCTGCTATTTAAAATCTGCCTTTTGCCCTGTGCCAGGCACTTGTTTGCCCCATTGCACCTCTCTCTCTTTCTCTCACTCTCTTTCTCTCTCTCTCTCTCTGGGTGAACACCCACATTCAGCCAGGGCCTGAACAGACCTGCAGGGAGAAATAGACTCCATATGCCTTGGCACTCCTGTCTCCAGTGGATACCCAGCAGACAGGAAGCACATCTATTTCTTTCCCCACCCCCCATTTTTCGATCTTTGGCCCTTCTCACTCTCACTAATAGTCCCCTCCCTGTTTTTCCCCCATTTTTATGTCTATCTCTTTTCTCATGCCTCACGTCTCCTTTTTCAAATCCCCACTTCAGCCTGTTGTAAACCAGGGGACTTTCTCTGCCACATAAGGCTGGAAGTTCTAGTGCGACCCCCGGGGATGCCGTGGGCTGTTTTTCCCGCTCATTCCACACGTGTTAGGGCTCATTACTTGTCTACTACAGTCTGCACTTGAAATCGCCATAGCCAAGATGGCCACCTGACCAGAGTGCATATGCAGAGAATTGGTCCTCCACCCTCTATGGCACAGTCTGGTGCCATAGAGGGAGTTTGTGTTTGTGTTATAAATGCAATTGACGGTTCCCTGGTAGCAGTTTCATTTTTTTCTAAACAAAACACCAGAACAAATTGATCTAGTAAACACAATCTTCTGAAGAATGCTGAGCAATGGGCATGGAAAAAGCAAGCATGCTATTGATGTAATAAATAGCTAATTTGCAAGAACACTGCGTCCCTATAATCCTAGAAGTCTGTGACCATGACTTTTCATAGCTCTATTAATGAAATCCAAAATGCTAGCAATAACAAGTCAATAATGGCAGTTTTTGGTGAGTCCTAGCTCATTGTGTTTGGAAGCTACAAATAAGCTTATTCTGTGCGTTAGCTTGAGGTCAAGACTAAAACACTGGATCACATATTGGAAAAAATTAGCGATATTATTCAGTTGGATTTGTCCCATGTGAAGTGGCCCAGCCTTAGCATGCCATGAAGTGTGAAAACTGTGTGAAAAACGGCTGCGAAAAAGTGTGGAGCTGTTTGTGAAACAAGATGTTTCTCCGGTTTATTGTTCTGTTGCATACGGATAAGACTTGACACGTGGAATCCATCAATGACTTATTAACAGCCGTGTTAAAATAAAATAGCTGAATAAAATATCTTCCTGTGGTAGTTAGTAGCACCCTCTCAGACCAACAACTCACAGTAGAGGGTGGGGGGGGGGGTCTAACAACAGGTGTGGTTTAATCTGTAAACCGCCATGGCTGCTGGCCTTGATTATGAGCATTATAAAAGAGAGAGTTTGACTGTTCTTTAGAATGGGGAGACTGTCCCATGGATCCTTAGATTTGGTTTACGTTGTCTCTCTTAATTCTCTCTATTCTCCTCTCCTCACCAGCGCTCTCACCTCTGCCCCCTCCCCCCCCTCTCCCTCCAGGTGGTGTGTTTGGTGCAGCTGCTGAGCGATCCATTCTACCGGACACTGGAAGGTTTCCAGGTGCTGCTGGAGAAGGACTGGCTGTCGTTTGGCCACAAGTTCAGCCAACGGAGCAACCTGAGTCCGAGCAGCCAAGGCAGCGGGTTCACGCCCATCTTCCTGCAGTTCCTGGACTGCCTGCACCAGGTGAATGTTGACCCCCCCAATCCCCGGATGGCCTTCACACCCCATTTTCGTGACTTCCTTCTCCATTCCCTCCATTCCTCAAGGCTTTTCGTGGCTTCTTAATGAGCTCATCACATTCCTCCAGAGTAGGCTTGGGGGAGGGCGAGGGGGGAGATTGGGAGGAAAGGAGTGGGGTTCAGCTGTAATTATCCATGCTCTCGGTTCGGTTTTGCACTTTGCAATCCCCGCATCGGATAAGTAATTTAGACAGTGCAGTGCAGCAGGGGTCTTGTGCAACAAGGCTGCTGCCCAGATGGTCCATGAACCCAGTGGTGTGCTTTCCGTGCTAGCGTGTTTCGGCATCTCCTCACATTTCTGGGCCTGGTTGGAGCCTGTAAGTGGAAGATTGCATTTAAGGGGGTGGCGGGTAAATAAAGCTTCCTGGAAGGATTGGGTGTTCTTGTGTAGCGGGGAAGGTTTTTGGGGTTCAAATGGATGGATGTGAATGGGCTGGGTGAGGCAGTGGAAGTTCCAGAACACTGTGAAATTCTAACTTTAGAGAATGCCATGGGTTTTTCTGGTCTCCGGGGGGTCCTGCAGGCCCACTCCCATACACTTACATCAACACATAGTTTCTGCATTTGTCTTTTGAAACTCCAGGCTTGGCTGCTCAGGCGGCCTGGTTGGGGTCCCTTGGTCCTAGTGAGCTATAAACGGGGTGGAGGGAGGATTCGGACCGACTCTGAAAATAGCAGTGTCTCATCTATAAAACAGCTATTGTTTTTGCCAAGAGACCCAGGTGTTGGCCAACTCTCACGCCGCTGGACGAGGACAACAGGCTCGTGTTGGCTCCGTCCGGCGCTTCACTATGATGATGTCTCTGACCTTCGCCCCCATGGGGCTGGAGGGGTTCTTTCCTGTTGCTAATTTGTAGTGAATGTGCTGGAGAGGTTTATGGCTGTAACGCTATAGGGATGGGGTTTAGTGGTCTCACTGATGACTCATCCTCTCTTTCTCGCTCTCTCTCTCTCTTTGTCTCTTTGTCTCTTTGTCTCTCGTTGCAGATTGTGGAGCAGCATCCTCTGGAGTTTGAGTTTAATCAGCATTATGTGAAGTTTTTGGCCTATCATCACATCTCAAACCGGTTCAAGAACTTCCTCCTGGACTCAGATTATGAGCGTTTAGAACACGGTCAGTGTACTGTGAAGTTTAGGAAAGGGCATTTTTTGTTGGGGACAACTGTGCTTCATGACACAATTTGTTCAGTTTTTCAGTGATCATTTACATACATTTTCTAATCGTTTTTGGGTGAACAGACAGCAAACAAGGTTTCTCAGTTATCTTTGAGTATTTGTATACTGTATATACAATGTAATGTGTGTGTATTGAATCTTGTGCCATTATCAATCCTAAATCAAAGAAACCCAATTACTCATAATCCCCTGCTCCCATTATCCCATAATTCCATTTGTGTGTAGTTACACATTTGTTACGTGGGTGATGGCTACATGAGGTAAGGAATCGTCACCTTGTCTTACCTGTGCTTCGGCCTCCATTTTGTTCCCTCACACAGGCACCTTGTTTGAGGACAAAGGCGATAAGCAGACCAGACGAGGGCTCTGTATCTGGGAGTGTATCAGCAGAATGCACAAGAGAAGTCCCATCTTCTTCAACTACCTGTATAGCCCCTCAGAAACAGAGGTAAGTTTTAAGGTTATTTAACTACACTTACTTAACGTGTGTTTGTTTTTATTTATTTTTTCTTTCTTCCCATATCCATAATGACTCAATCCTTTATAAGAACGCATTTCCTCTCTTGAACAAGGCCGTATCTTCTTATGATCCTCCAAAGGTCTTTGTGGTGGTGTATAGTTTGAGAGAAAGAGAGAATATCAAACCCAGGAGATGCCTGAAATCTGGAATAGCTTTCTTTTCGTAAATAATGAGGCTGTTTTTAAAGTTATAAAGGAATTTGCTTGGCTTCTTCCAAATCTCCTAAGATTTCTTATATAAACTTAGTCATGTGCTGGTAAAGGGGATCGTTTGTTTAACTTTAATTTCTTTCTGTCTTCCTTTCTTTCTTGCATACTTGTTTGCTTTTTGTGTTATCTTGCATTTCTTTTTTGGTTTGTTATGACGTCATGCATGGTTTGAACGTCAAAGTCAGAGACAATTCCCATAATGAAGGGGGTGGGAGAATTATTTTTATAGTGAGATGGCAGAGTTATGTTCATGTGAACTGTCATTTTCCCCATCACCAGTGATTGAGACTATATCCTAATTCCAGGGCTGTATAATGTGCGGATATAATGACCCCATGTTTGTGCAACCCGACTGTGTTGTGATGTGTTCAGGCCCCTCGGTTCACATTCCACATTCTTTTCCCAATGTCTAAAAAGACACACTCCAGACATCATGCAGGAAACTTGTGTATTATACTTTCAGGTCCCATTCAAGGAACCCGAAAGGGCTGGACTAATTCAGAAGTCTGTTGAACATGTCATTTAGCTAAAATTCCTCTGAATAAATCATTGTGTAAAACAAGCCAGTCAGATTTGTCCCCAGGTGTGACATCATTTCTTGATTGTCGTCTCTGCTTTATCCTCTTCTCCCAGTCAAATAGCCAATCAGGTTAGGGCAACACCAACTAAAATGGAATGTTCATCTTGAAGGTAGAAATAGTCTTCCAATGTGACATTTGGAGATTGGAATAATACAAGGCCTTTAAAATTGTGCAGGTTTATTTTTTTTAAATGAACATCCTATGTCATCAAGTGATTCATATGAAATATCCCTTTCTCTGCAGCTGGTTCTGAAGCCATCTATCAGCATCCCTAACCTGACCAAGTGGGACTTCTTCACGGAAGAGACTCTGTCCACCGGGCCGTCGTATGACTGGAGGATGATGGCGGTGCGTTCGGAGAGCGCTGAGGAAGCGGACACCATCTCCAGCACCAAGAGGAGGATCGTCTGGCCATGCTATAGCAGCGTGAGCCGTGCCCAGCCCGATGGCATCACCAAGCTGCTGGCTGTAAGGGCTTCTGTTGCCAACAGTGTCATGCCATGTGCCATACAGTACTGTAACCATTATAGTTATTCCTGGTGCCTATGGTTGTTGCAGGACATCGAGAGGCTGGAGAGCGAGCTAAACCAGGCGCCAGAGAGGTGGCAGACCATTCTGGACAGGGTCCGTCTCAGCGTTCAGGAGGACCTGAAGCAAGAAGGAAACGTGAGTGTCTAATAATGCTAATTATGAAGTCACTAAGTAGAGAGGGCCGCGAGTCTATGGCATGTTCCTAAACGATACTGTACAGTTCCTATGTCAGGCATCACATGCTGAAGATGTCGGCTGGGAGTCATAGACCCAGACTGCTGGGTTGTTCTGCACTGACCTTCCTACCTCATAACACTCCTATTGACCAAAGCCCTATATGCCTTTTAAAAAATTATAATCCTACTCTGTTGCATGGTATGTTAATAGGTAATGTATGTAATAAAATGTATAACTAAGATGGTTCTGATGACATGCTGCTGTTATTCTAACAGAATGTTGTTTGCTTACAATGATTGGTGTATGATCTATTCAGCTATTGACAAATGGTACTTTGGATAAAAGCGTTTGTTAAATGTTGTAAGGATAAATGCATACCACAAACAAAAGTATTCCATTCCAGTATGTACTTACAGTTTGGTCTGTCTGTCTGTCTGTCTGTCTGTCTGTCTGTGTTTCCACGGGTCAGCTCCGTAAGCAGTCCCTATCCATCTCGGGCCTGATCCCCACATCCAGCCTTCAGGCGTACCAGCGGCGTTCCATGCTGCACCTGCCAGACAGCGGGCTGGGGGAGGACCGAAGCCCCACCACAGCCAATGGTGTAAACCGCCGCGCTGCCACGCTCTACCACCAGTTCACCCCCAAGAATGACGAGAACAGGTGGGTGTTTAAGATCGATGAAGGGGGAACCCATATCGGTGTTAACACCCGACTCCCGTATCTGTTTTAAATGTAAAAATTCTCAAAACATCACTATTTATTTATTTTATTTCAGTATTTCTATTTCTGTTAATGTGTTAGATTTAATTACAAATTACACTACGTATTTTCTAGAGCTACTTTACCCACCCTTGACGCCCCCCCTTCAGTTGCTTCAATGTATCCCTATTAAAGTCCCTAGAGTGCATAATATATTATTCTGATCGTTTGATCTCTATTGATTAAATCACAGTCATGCCACTGATTTTCCAGCATGTTTAGGTATAGTTTAAGTATAATTGTCTCAAAAGCACATTTTTACTTTAAATTGGACTATTCAACAGGAGCAAAATACCTTTTAAATGTAAGGCTATTATCACTCACTCACTCACTATCATGCATATTTCAAAATTAGTACAGAACCAAATTACCTGAATGTGTCTAAACAATATGTTCTTTTTCAGGTCTTATGAAGGGATTCTGTATAAACGCGGAGCACTGCTGAAAGGCTGGAAGCCACGCTGGTTCGTATTGGACATCACAAAACACCAGGTACGTAAATTACAACAAATTCCCATCCGTTCTTCCAAGTTCTAGGCTGTGTAGTGACGTGTACTGTATGCGTGTGTGTTTTTGCAGCTGAGATACTATGACACAGGGGAGGACACAAACTGCAGAGGACACATAGATCTAGCGGAGGTGGAATCCGTGGTGATAGCTGCCCCGACCATAGGAGCTCCCAAACACATCAGCGAGAAGGCCTTCTTTGATGTAAATGATTGACCATTTACCATTAGTTTGATGGAGTATGGATAACATGCCAGGATAACCGTGGTGTTTATGGTTCTTTATACAGTATACTGTATATAAAGAGGGGGTTATTATCCTATTAATGTAGGTTGTGGCTCAAAAAGCTTCAATCCCATTGCTTTACATCCTTCAGTTGTTCTATGGACAACATTTGACCATCACTGACTGTTGTCGTTTCAGCTGAAGACCAATAAGCGCATGTACAACTTCTGCGCTTCGGATGCGCCCAGCGCCCAGCTTTGGATGGACAAGATCCAGAGCTGTATCTCTGATGCTTGACCTCTGAACCCTGCGGTCAGACAAGATCAGTATTTTAGGTGCTGTCGCGTGTTTGAGAGCGGGGACGCTCATCTCAGCCAGATTTGGGCACCGCAGTGAACCCAAGTGCCTGGTTGTGGAGGATGTTCCGTGGGTCCATCCACTCCTCTGCCTGTCAGGCTGCTCTGTCTCTTTCTCTCTGTCTTTATTTGGAGGCTGTGAACGTGCTACATTAGTCTCTGCTGTTAGCTTTGTAGTTTACACCCTTTTAAAAGAATACTAAGTAAGAGTGACTTGCATAAACACTAAACATCTCTGAAAACCCGGGAGGGGGGAGTTTGAGTTGACAATAATGCCAAATAGCAAATAACTGGGGAGTGATTTGGATAAAGGTTAACTCCACATTTTGTCCATGTGGGTGTATCTTTACAGCCATATGGACAAATGTAGTCTGAATCTTACTTGGTATACCTTTTTAACGTATGAAAACAAGTGAGATGTAGATGTTATAATGAGCTGATGTTCGAGGGGATTGCACTACAAAGGCAAAGTTATTCTTTAGCTGTAAATAAAACAAAGCAATATCACTGGCCATTTGAAACTGTGGGTCCAATTTTGCAATTAACAAATATAGAGCATAGCCTACAAGAGAATTTATATAAGATATTTTGCTATGAGGAAAAGTTACTGCTGCTTAAGAAAAAGTATGAACCGCCAAAAACTCAGAGATTTAATGCACAACAAGGCACATTGTTTGCACTTAGCTCTAATATGCACTCCTTATCAGATAATGATTTTTTTTTAACATGCTGACAGCGAGGCAAAAGGCATTACATTATAATGTACATATGCCATTTTTCTTTATCAATACAGATTAAATGGATTTTGCACAGTAAAGTTCAAAAACAGTTACCTGACATTTTTCTATTTAAATAAGTGACGTTTTCTCTTTTGTTTAAACAGTATGAATGTTTTTGACTCATGGATAACATTTTTGTTCCTTGTAATGTAAATTATTTTTTTATTAAACATGTAACTCCTGTGTGGTGGCTTAATGTTTTATGTAAATAGTCATGTGACATTTCATTTTATCTATATACGTACTGAGCATGTGTATGTTTTTCTAACCTTAACCTAATGTGACCAACCTGCTATTGTTTTTTTTTTGTTGTTGTCATTTGTGTGAAAGTGTTCCCAGTTTATTATAAACCGTTATCCAAAAAATGAAGGAGAGTAAACTGTATTTTTCAGATCACCGAATTGGTTCTTTGTATTTTTAAGGGCTTTTAAACGAATGATGTGGTGGGATGTTGTGGCTTGTTTTTAGATATCTTTGTCTGTTCTTGTCTCTTCTTTGTGCATTATATACAGTTTTGTAAAAGAAAGCAAAGAAACTTCAAAATCCACCAGAGGTGTTTTTAAATAAAATAAAATAAAGTTACTCTCTTTGTACCATGTTTTGTGGTAACACTAATGTTTTTTTGGCAATAAATCGAAAGTACTTGAAACTAGCCTTTCTTGTAGTGTGTTTTCTTAAATTGTGCATATCTTAGTATATTTTTTTATGAAGTTTATTGCCCATGAAATGTTTTTTCATTCACGGTTAGTCAAACAGGGTTGAATATCAGCTTTGTTGTGGGGTATGACTCATTTAACCTAAGTTTTTAAACCCCTTCACTGTGGTTAAAGTTGTCTATATATAATGGACTCTGTAACACCACCATGAACCCTTTCGAACAGCCAGTATTATGTGACGGATACAGGAAGAAAACCCAGTCATATGTTATCTCACTCATGAAGACCTTGTCTTTAAGACAAGGAAATGTAAAGAGACACCACTGCAACACTTTATTTTGAATCGTGTCCAAGCACAGAGAATAAGGGTAGATGTCACACTTTTACACAATGAATAAAGGGCTGGGCAAGAAACCCAACTGAGGTCCTGTGGCGCCGGCTTGGCGGTGCTGAAAGGAACTCTGAGGGAAGTCTTTCTCCGAAGAACCTGCAGCCGTGAACGAGAATAAAGACTGGGGTGGGGGGGCCTCTTCAACCCATTCTCCCAGATGGCTTGCACTGGGAGCAGGTGCAGAGATGCAGCTGTCCAACATCTGGACACACTGTCTTTGGCAGATTACTCCATATTTAGCCTTCCCCATTGGGTACAGGGATTAGGACTTCCACCCATAAAGAGGGAGAAGATACTAGACACTTAGCAATGGCATGGATGGCCTTTTTCCTGGAATACATTTAAAGTTTAATTTTTATCTGTCTTCTTAGAGGATTCATACTGTTTGTTTTGTTGTAATTTTAAGACTGGGCTAAGCAATATATTTATTCTATGTAGGCCTAATTAATCCTGATTGAAAATACATGTAACTCTATCTTTGTAATATTTTAGGTGATAGTAAGGGGAAAAAAAATTTTTGTTTGTTTCTTTTATATGAACCTTACATACAGTGACAGCTGTAGCAACTGGTTCCTTTAAAAAAAAAAAACAATTCTAAATATAAGTTGTAATTGTCTATCTACAGCTCCAAAAATACTCCAACATACTGTAGTCGCAGGCAATTTGTGCATGACAAATCCGCTTTTTACTGCTGTTCCTAAATTCCAGACATCTCATAGCTGTTCATAACCAATGCGAGCAATGTGAAAGTGACAAATGCATTCAAAGATAATCCACAATTCTGTTTTGGAGGGCTGTGGCCCCCATCGTGCACCTGTTTGGAATCTCAGTCCAAATACGGCAATTATTGATCTCACTGACTCAAAGTGGACGTTAAGAAATGAGGAAGAAGTCAGTAGCATGTGTCATACGGGCATGTACTAATTTACTGTACTAATGCGGGGTTAAGATGATCTCATCAAGACGGTGGCCACTTATCACCGAGCCTGATTTCTTGTTTGGATCAGTTTGTCATATTTACCCTTATTTTCATCCCCAAGCGCATTTTTCCTGGCCGTCCTTGCACAGATGTTCATCCTTGACCCCCAAACTGTCCTTGCTACTAAGCCCGGGTTTTAGACAACATGTGGGATACTCAGGCCTGTGAGGTCAGTGTGGGAAGACATCTCGGCCAAAAAGGCCAGATATTTATTAACCACCATACCATCCCAAAGAATGTTCCCACTTCAAATCTGTTTAGATGAGGATCAGTTGGATAGGGGTCAAATTCATTTGGTATGGCCAAAAAGTTCTTTTAGACAAATGTGCCCAGGATGAGACAGCCAAAGATACATTTGCCTTATTTTTGGAATGTCAGGGCTTCTGCAATTAAGCCATGAAGAGAGGAAAAATACAACTCCTATTCCCAAACAGTGAGTGCTGAGAATAGAAAATGTGCCCACATTTTTCTCAGACTTGCAGCATAATATTGTATTCGAAAAATGTGAACAGTAAATCTTGGAAAATATGGAAAAAGAATAAAAACATTCAGTCAAAAAAATTACAAATGTATTTCGTATAAAGAAATGCGCAAATGCAGGCATGCTGGTATCAGTCATCAGTTTAAGAAAATGATAGAGCTTGTTTATGACTAACTTAACAGATTTCAACTTTAAAGATAATGTCCAGGGCTACATCATTTGCCAACCACAATCACAACCAATCCCATAAAAGGAGCTGTTTGTGTCAAATTGCATTATGATGGTGGCAGACCACATTCCAGGTTGGAGCATGAGCTCAGTAAATTGGCTGGGCATTCTGTCTTTCTGATATCATTTGTGAGACACCGTTATAGAGATCCTTTTGCATTGATGTCAATGACGTTTGTTTTTTGCTTCATTGTCAGGTTAGTGTGATGATGCAGGTTCTTATTTCATGTCGTGACAAGCCGACCTTGGGATGAACCATGGTTTTCTGTGCAGCCCTAGTCCTTATTACATCAATAATAAAGAATGAAATGTGGTTTATTTGCCCCATATAGGCAAGTTGGTTGTTTTTGCATGGTGAATGGCATAGATGAGTCAACATGCAGGTAGGGTGAGTCAAAGGTGAGGGAAATGTACAGGAACACAGTACAGTCGTCCTTTGTTGAACCTCCTGAGTTGTTTTGACACTGGGACGTGGTAATACAAAGCCCTTGCTGCATGCCATACGCCCTACTCAGCGGTGATTTCAGGTAACAATACAAGTTAACCCTATTTAAGTTCATTTTTTTTAATGAATAACTGGAGTCATAATCTTCAACTTGATATCTTGGCAGGTTAGCCTACATTACTCTGCACAAGTTCATATGGAAGGCAAACCTGAAACACTTTATAAACACTAAAGCCCCTGTTGCCATAGATGCACTGAAAATAAAAACTAACCATAACAACTTCAACTAGTATTGTTAAGTCCAACAAATAAAAAAAAGAGCACTATTACAACTCTGTTTATTTGTTGGACTTTACAATATTATTCATATTAATATAATATGTCTGAAATCATCCACCTGCTTCACCCAACTGCAGAAATAGTTTAAACTAGCTTTAATAAAGACAGGCACCTTTCTATCCATCATGCCTGACTCAAGAGTCCTGCACTAACAGCTACAAAACAGAGCTTAGCTTTTCTGCAGGCAGTCTTTCCTGGAAATGTGCATGACCTGGCAATGTCCGCACAAAAATGATGAACAAGTCTCCCCCATACTCTGGAGGCCTAAGCACATGAAGAAAAGTGCACATTGGAGGGAATGTTAAACATCCTGACAATATCTTAGATGTACAATTCCTTTACCCTTAAAACAAGAGAGCATTTTTCAGGTGTTGTGGGGTTTCATCGTTAGAGACTACTGCAAGGGACCACCGCATCAGGTTTGTGGCTCCATAATTAACTGTGGCTGACAGTTAATTATGGATTCAACCATTTGCTTACGCCAGCGTTTGCTTATCCTAGGCCTCTGCTGACATCTAGTGGTCATCATTCATAGGTATTTATTCTCCGTGGCCCACTCAGGAGGGAGATGAATCCCAAAAGCCCTTCAGAGAGATCCGTCTTGATTACAAGGTTCATTAAAACCATTCACAAATGCAAATAATAAATGCATTAAAATGAATACTGCACTGGCGAGTTCTATTTAATATAGTGGCATAACTGGACACTCAAGGACATCTAAGCAACATTCAGTGTGCTCAGTACAAGGTTAAGTGCAATGGCATAAAAGACACAAAAAAAAGTCACATTTTAGTAAAAAAGCAGTGCAAATTAACACTATCATGAAAATCTATTTTTTGGATTGTCCCACTGGATATGTACAGCACTATTGCCTGGTTCTAAAACCTTGGTTATCAAACAACTTATTTCTTATAATGGTGTAACTCCCAGGGTTTACTGCGGCTGGGTCTTTCGCTCCTGCCATGACTTCTTCTTCAATTCCAACTCAGCCTCTGTGAAAGAAGCTGGCCCCCAGTTGGTTATCCTCTGAGGTCCTTTATGTCCTAAAAATGAGAAGGAAGGGAAGGGTTCCATTAAAATACTTAAGTGTAAAGGACGTCAGACAATTCACTTTTCTTAAATAATTTATTGTTGATAAAAATGAAAGACTTAATAGACTTCTGCAGCCTATTTAACACACAGATGTCATTTTGCTAAAGCAAAAAGAGAGTTGCACAAGTCATACACACACATACATATATACATACACACTTTGATATTTGAATACACACATATTGCACACACACAAACCTGGTTGGATAAGACGCAGCAGTCCCTCATGCTTGGCTACCTTGTCCTTCCAACTCTTTGTTGTGTTAGCTGCCTGCTCCAGTTTCTTTGTCACCTCCTACGGAGTGAGAAAGACAGATCGATATATAGATAGAGATGGGGGGCCGGAAATAGGAAATGACGAAGACAGAAATGGTATTACTTCTGTGCTCTACAGGTTCGCACAATATGTAAAAACCTCCTTCTTGGTTTTAATTTTTTAATAATAATTAAACAAACATAATTCATGTGCAGTGAAGTATCATGGGTCTCAAACCCAAATGGCATAGGGGCCACTTAGCATCGTCTATTTTCACTACTTAAACAACATGAACTTTATACACAGTGTTTGAACAATAACTTATGGTTTATGATTTTCCATTAATATTATTTCTGAAGGACCCTGGGTCCTTTGGTGTGTTTGCGCTTTGACCTCATACTGCTCCAGCGCCCCCTGTCTCTCATTCTCCAGGCTCTCCAGCTGGATCAGGGCAGCCTGCAGTGCCCTCTCCTTCTCCAGTCGCTCAGCCTCCAGCACCCGTTTCTCAGCCTGCGTCTGAGACATGGCCCTCTGCTGCTGCAGGTGGATCTGCTCCAGTTCCATCCTCTTGGCTGCCTCCTCCTCCAGCAATCTATGACACACACACACACGCTGGTCATATAATTAGAATATCATCAAAAAGTTGATTTATTTCAGTAATTCCATTCAAAAAGTGAAACTTGGAT
>JAOEHI010000239.1:0-13978 GCA_025447815.1 Percopsis transmontana
TGTTTGGTTCTCAGTACGGTGGAATAGAAAAGCCAAGGGTTTCTAGAAAGATAGACGCCACAGACTCACAGGACAAATATATCGACGGGGGTCCAGAGGCAAGGTGGTGGCACTGGGGGAGCCCTGGGGCAGGGGAGGGTGGGTTTATGGGTTATATATCGAGGCTAACTGGGGAGAAACACAGTAAATTCATCATCAGTGGTTAATTTCTGTCGTCAATTTGAGTTGGTGTTTCTTTTGCATGAGCGGTTCAGACTGGGGTAGGAGGGGCACTTCTTAGGTGCTGAAGTACACTGCAGACAGAAAAGAAATATTAATCTGAAATATTATAAAATATGTTTATGTATAAAATGTTTTACCAACTGAGACAAAAAAAACTGATTGAGCTATGTAGCTATGAAAAGGTTTTACATTTTCTACAACTATACATATATTTTATTTAACAGCATTTGTTAGAAGTGGAGTAAATATTCATGTATTTTAAGTGGAAAGTGAGATAATTAATATTTCTCAAAACAATTCTTACCAATAATGACGATGAGGATAATCACGCATATCACACCCAGGATAATCATCATCTGAACACGTTAAGGAAAAAAAAGAAAAGACAGAGTTACTGTATAGATAGATTATCTTAAGCATAGTGTGAAATTAACCCTCTTTGTGTCGCTATAAGTGTTCCACACATGTTCGACCATTGAACCACTATGACAATATTCTAAATATGCTATGGTTTGTGTAAACAGCATATTTTTCTTTGAGTATTCTGACATGTAAAATATACTGATATTATTCTGGTTTTAGGAGCATGTCTATTGTGAATTTGAAACAAATTGGTCAAAACCAATAAAAATCTAGAAATGTATTTTAGGCATACTGTATATCCCGAGCAGCATTAGAATTCCTGAAAGGACAAGGTACTTTGTAAGCCTGCAATGGCTGACTGAGCATATCGTCGCTGATGTGTCTAAACACGCTAAGCATTCTGGGATTTTTTTCAGTAAATAGGTCAGTTCAAGGCTCCTTTAATAAGCAGTGCTCCTCAGGCAGTGTGTGATTGTGTATAATATTGGCCACTAGGGGCATAGTTGATCTTAAAATCCCTATTAACGCGTAGACACTGCATGGGGCGTGTTAACGTGCAATACATGTACAGGTGCTGGTCATATAAATAGAATATCATCAAAAAGTTGATTTATTTCAGTAATTCCATTCAAAAAGTGAAACTTTTTGATGATATTCTAATTATATGACCAGCACCTGTATATGCATGTGTCCCTAGTTCAATCACATTCCTCAGATTTACATTCAGACAAAGCGGTGGTACGACATCTACCAAAAGCAGTTCCTCTCAATCAACAGATTTTTTCATTTTCATTGGAAATAATTATTCTATCGTTCTATCGCTTGCAATCAATCAATAAAAATAAACAAATAAATAAATAAAAAAATAAAAAATATATAAAAATATACTGCCCAAAATTGGAGGTTATAAAACACTACTAATACTACACATTATATATATATAGTACCCTTATTCATCTCATAATGAGACTCTGTCACAGGCTCACCTTGGCGTTCTTCCACCAGTACTTATTCTTCAGCTTGGCGGCACTGGTCTCAAACTGGGAGGCTCCAGCCTGCAGGGCGTCAGCCCTGTCGTCCAGCTCCGACAGCTTCTGGTCGCGCTCCAGAACCTTGTCCACGTTGACGCGCATTATGTCCACCACCTGCATGCACATGTTCACGCTTACAATTGGCTTGGTGATTTAGGACGGGCCCATCATCCTAGCGTGCAGCGCTGGTCCATGTAAGAGCCCACTCCTATGTTTTAAACATAGGAGTGGGCTTTTAACTGTGGAAAATATCTTAAACTACTGTAGCTTTTACAATAAGTGTTTGTTTGTCTTTTTTTTGTCAAACATACTGTATGTGGCAGTTTTGGTAGAAGGTTTTACATGGTACTAGATTGTATCCACTATGATCAGCCTTGGGCAAATTACGTTATTTTAATGTGCACATATTAGGTTGTGAAACTAATTAGAGGGGAAAACACCTCTGTGTATGATGTTTACAGAGATTACATCCAATAACCACTCGTTGCCAATTGACCCTTTTCACAGAGGAACGATATACCAGTGCACTGGCATTGACGATGCATTGCTTGACTAGTTTAGTCTGTACCTGCAGAAATGTAGAACAGACCCAGAACTAATGTTATAAGCACTCTGTTCACCCACTATGACACCTCTATGAAAAAAGGCTCCCCTGAGGAGCGCCAAGGCCTTTATAGAGCTAAATCGTTGGCGTGTGCGTGTATGTGTGTGTATGTGCATGCACACGCATACGCGTTAGCAAACGTCTCACCTCGTCCACCTGGGCCTGCGTCTGCTGCAGACGGCGGTTGCTGGTGAGGTTGGGGGGCTGGTTGCCTCCCTCCGGGGCAGGAGCGCCAGCGGCTGGTGCAGACCTGGCAGTAAACAAGAGGAGGCTTTTTAGAAGGTACACAATACAATATATGACCACCCAGCAACATAACCCTGGTAAAGCACCACAAGAGGGAGGGCGATCTAGTGGTCTGGGTGTACGGTGTACAACTCCCACCTGGAAGGCCATGGATTCGAGCCCCGGGGTTGGTCTACCTGTAAAGATCCTTGAGCTAAATGCATTATCCCTATCTGCTCCTTAATACTTGTAATTGTACTTACTTTGTATAAAAGCATCTGTTAATTGTAATTGTAACAAGAGACCATGCCTTTGATTCGGAGAAAGATAACAACTGCCTCTGTTCTACATTAAAACAAATACAAATAAACATAATTCAAATAAAATAATCAAATAAAGATAGATCCAAATGTCAACAGGACCTTTATGGCTTGGTTTTCAGACATTACTGCTGAGATATATGAATACAAGCCATTCAGTCTTGGATATTTCTGACACAAAATGTTATTAGTGTCCCTAATTTGTCAAATACACAGACTGGCATCAAATGCCCTTTATTCTATAAATACCTTCAAAACCTTCTCTAAACCTGATGTCAAATGTATGATCACAGCAAAAGATGAGATAGTCATTTAACTGGAAGGCCTGTGTTCAAAACTCCAGTAGAGAAAGTTTTTGCCCTATTGAAGTGTCCTTGAGCAAACACTGATTATAACCATGCAATCTGACCTTCTTGTGGAATCAGGATACATGGAAAGATAAATTCCTGCTTTGGGAGTTATAGTCGGCATGAATCGGTTTTACAAATGCATCATAACTTTGTTGTCTTGGTTGTGAAAGTAAATATGAAACACAATGTGCCAATGTACCAAACTAATTCATCACATGGGCAGAGCACCATTTAAAGGAACAATGCGAGTATTATCACGGTAATTTTCCTGCTTGTTTGCTCACCGCTCGCTCTTTGTTAGCATGTTAGCATTGTTGGTTGATTGTTTGCTAAGTCAAACTACACTACAAACATTACTGCAAGCTATAGGGGATATTCGACCATGTCTGTGTGATGGAGACAGAAATATATGGAAGCATAAAAGATACTAGGCTATAGTGTAGTATAGTAATGCATAGAACTTGTACAGTTGTATATGTTGTGTATCTATGTTGATGAGAAGGAGAGACAAAACCCTTGTATAAAACCCCTGTATAAAGATCACCTTTCAATGTTAGCTAGACCACACGCACACACTGCTAATCATCATGGAACAACATACATATTCCTCCAAAATAATTCCATTGATATATTTGGTCGGTAGTATCAGTTCTAAATCAGCCATGGCATGAAATTATGTTGTGTTGACAAATTAACTCAACATTTAGTACCTGTAGAATGCAACACTTTTAATATAATACCATGTTGTTAAATGGCCTGTAAATACAGACAGCTGTCTGAGATAACTGCTGATTTTGGCTCTCGTCAGGTTGAAGTCAGGCAGTTCCATGCTGTTTGTAATGTCACAAAGCATATGAACCAATCGTAAAGAAAGTGGCAGTTGCCCTGCTAAACAAGACAGTAATGCAATTTAAAGTAATCTCTTGTTAATCTTAGATTATAATTAGTAACAAATTTAAAATATTCCAGACAAAGAATACTATACATCATTTCTGTTTTAAAGGTGATTTGATTGCGTTATAACACCCCCAGTACACCAAATGTTCTCTTCAACTCACTGTTTATGTTTTGAAACACAACTGTGCACATAAATGTATGTGGGGGAGGGGTAGAGAATGTGACAGGTATGATATATTTAGTAGGGTGAGGGGTAGAGAGGAATATGAGCCCCTCAGCAATGTGGTGTGGACAGGCATGCACTCTCTGAGTTTCAAACCAAAACAATGCTTTTTGTAACGCTGGTTTCAACCACAAGGGGAATTCCAGACACAATCAGAATCAGAATCAGAATCAGAATTAGAAAAAGCTTTATTGCCAAGTATGTTTTTACACATACAAGGAATTTGTGTTGGTGGTGCATGTCAAACATTCTCTAAATATAAGAAAGATAAGAAAATCAAGTATAAAAATAAAAACAATATAAATATATACACAGTATGTTTTAAAAGTAAAAATAAGAAGAAATGGTGTCAGCAAACAGAGGTTTCAGTAGGAAGATACTTTTTATCTTTAACTATTTAGTGTAAACATGTTTGTATTTTAATGATTAAGTATTTTTTTTGTTTATTGACTTGGGATTTTTTTTAAAGATAACACCTCAATTATCTTACACAGTAAATAAGACTTTGGAATATGAATGATGGGGATTAGGAAATGGGACGTTTTGCCGTCTTCATTTAGCAAGCACAGTAGCCTAACAAATAATGATCATTTGTCTGTGGTGATGATGATGATGAAATAATATTTTACAGGTTTCCCATCATGCAATGACAGAAAGAAAAGCAGTCCACAGTCCTATGCCATGTATTCACGTGATATGGACAGTGATATCATTGGCTCTGTGAATAGGCCCAATAGACACTGATGAATAAGGGTTAGCTCTGAATTAATGGGTTTTTAATAAGGAACCTGCAACCTACAACGTGGGCAAAGATAGCTTAAGAACGCACAGCAAAGACGCACCCACAAACCTCTCTGGCATATTGTTTTCAGCACTGGAGAGCGACATTTCAGCACTGGAGAGCGCCGGGCTCACACAACGCTGCCAAAGCCGGTGTTAAAAACACACTATAAATACACTGCTTTTGTTTCATTTCGCTATCTGCCGTGTTTAAACTTTACATCTCGCCCTATCTTCGTCTAAGTAGGCTTATAATGTCTAAAGGAATTAGACTGAACGTGTCTGGACCAGGCCTGTAAACCCGACGTGATCTCACCACGACGAGGGCGACAAAAGATTAATAGCCTACCATCTTTTGTGACAATTTCAAGTTCGCCAATATCATTCCACTATTACTGATCTTTAAAAACGTGACACCGATCGATGACATGTCGAATGCTGGACGAGTATGTGTGTGTGTGTGTCCATGATATGAACTCTCACGACATATTTCACAAAAACGTGCATCATGTGTAGCCTATATTCGAAACCCGACATGTGCAAAGTAGGCAGACATATTATGGATATAATACACGCTTCAACACGCCACATGAACGCACGACAATCGACGACACCCGAGGTTGTTTCCCCCACCCCCACCGCACCAACATTGGACAATAATATATATATATATATAGCCTATATATGTTTATTTCTAGAATAGGTAACCCTATATAGCCTATGTAGAAAGGGGCGAAAGAAATATACCAAAGGCTGATTTTTGCATTTCCAAAGCAGTTGACTGGTTCGCTGGTTCTACATTGTGTCCTATAGGCTACTGCCTGTTCACTGTGAGTCAGGGTCGAATAAAAATCCCTCTTACACCATTATTATTGTGTGTTTATAATGCGTTCACCTAGGTATGTAGCCTAGGCCTACAGTATTATATAGTTAGCATATGGGCAAATAGCCTACACCGTCGGTTTCCCTTTCAAACCAATCCAGTCCGATCTGGAAAATGCCTGCGTGCCCAATAGAAACCATGTAGTGACACACAATTAATAGGACGAAAAAGACACTTGAGACAAAATAGCGAGCTATTTTACACTGTGTAGGCCTACCTACATAGATCCTATTTCGCTTGCACAAATAAAGGCACTGCTATCGCCCGCTGCAAGGTTAGGCCAAAATGTCAGCCTTAGGTTAGGCCTGTTTAGGCTATCTTGTATGCTATTATCAACTGAGAAATTGAAACTATAAAATACAATATCCACATTTACACGCAATAAATTACCCTCGATAACCCACGCGATAGAAAAAAATACTATCCTCAACACGCGCGCGCGCGTCCGCAAGACAACAACAGAAAAATATATAGGATGGGCCATACATATGAAACTATGATTACTTACATCTTTTCTGGTAGTTTGAGCTGGACGGGCGCTGAGATCCGGACTGGAAATGTCCTGTAGTAGGCCTAGTGCTAAGTGGCTGGAAGCTTAAGTGGATTGTCTTCTGTGCTCGCCTACCCTCTGGCAGCCTTTGGTAGGTTATTGTGGCGACCTGCCGCTTGCAGCCTAAGAGGAAGTGCCTTTACCACGGAATGCGACCCTGATTTGAAAGCCTTTCGCCTTGCTATCTTCCTATATGATAGGTCGTGCAACACCTACAGGCTATTATTAGTGCGCTCTCCTGCGTGTCCCTTCAGTAATGGAGATGTAATAAACAGCCTCCTGGATTGGCGGTGTCGTGCTAGAATTGTTCCCTCGCAAAAGCAATCGCTTCAGCTATAATAATATAATAGGTAGCCTATAATAATTTAATGTATGTTAGTGGTTTATTTTCCTTCACAACGCCTTTGGATGCATTTAATCTAAGATATAGGTCATTGGGTCGTGCCAGATAGTTTATTGGGCTGTAGACTAGATTCCAAATAATTAATTCAAATTCCGTTCCGTTCCGTTTGCCCAAAAGGCTGATATTCTTCGATTAGACAAAGAGAACTGTAGCCTACGAAACCAGCAAACTGTAGACAAAGGTACAATTTCGGCGGGGGAACTATTTTGGCACCACAGGTGTCACAAAGATGGCTCGGTGACGTCACTAGAGCGGCTTCCTGGTGAAATGGGAGACAAATTCATCGGTTACTGTTCGAATATTCTGGGTCAGTCATGTTTCACCCTAAATGCGTGATGTTCCTATGAATTCCATAATGTGACCATGTTTAAGATTAAACCATATAAAAGTGAGCTCATATTTATAACAAGGATAGGGCTACATGTCAACAAAATGGCGTTCAGTGGAAGGGGGTGTGGCAGCCTTCAGTTTACGGTTATTTCATAGATACTATTAATGCCCTGGGCGTGCGTCTTACACATACACAAACTGCGTTAAATCAAAAAAAGAATAAAAAAAATGGTTACAAATAAGGAGAGGTAAAAACCCCTAGGCCTACTACATAATTACTTTTAGTGTCTTAACTACTACTAGTGTCTTACTACTACTAATTTCTCATTGTCTCTAATGTGGGCGACTCAAACTACACAACGGTTATCATAAAGGCCCTTTATTTTAAAGGGACCTAGAATAAAAGGGCCAATTCAGTAACTTCAAGCATTGCAGCTCTTGGTCCATCTACTATACATTATGTCATGTCCTAAACACTTCCACACCTACCTTAAATGAACTGTCAAACTAATGTGACCTTATGCTACATGTAGACTATAATGCTGTTATTGGGCCTATTCTTTTTTCAATACACTATTCTTAAGTTATTGTTAACTGATCGATGTGTACAGTACGGAAAACGTATAACTAATGTTGAAGATTTCACTGTCTATTTCTTGGTGTGGCTGCTTCAAACCCACTCAACAAATTTCATTAAATTATATATAATAAAATATCCTTCAAAATATACTTATCCTTCCCAAATAAGAAGTAACACAGTTGCAACAGAGATGGGGAGTTTTAATTTAGTTTAAAAGTGCCTTTACAGTATTCCATGAGGTATACAAGTCTGATGAACTGAGACAACATAGAATTGTCAATGGTAGAATACATTATATTTAAATCCCTGTCTTTTATCTTCTGACTTTATTTTATCTTCTGAACCCGGTGACAATCTCATCATGATAGAAAACAAAAGGGTAACAAATACTTTAAGTGGGGATTTCAGTCACAGTTATGGTCCTATTACATATTTCCTCACATTCCATTGATCACAAAAGGTGTGGGACTCTAAAAGCCTTCGTCAGCCCCGATTACCCGCTGCAGCGGGTGATGTTAGTCGTAGGAAACCTAATGAGGTTTTCCACGATTTCTCTAGAATAAACCTTTTAACTATTGCTTTTTTTCCAAATGCTTTTGTGCAAAACGTCCCGGTGACAATCACGTGAACCCACAGTAAACCCATACAGACGCGAGACGGAACGGCCAAGGCATCTCTCCCACGGTCGCCTGAGTGCCAGTCAGTACACCCACGACACGGGCACCCACTGGGGCGTTGAGGTGGCACGCTCGATGGCCTCCTGCAGACCCTTCACGCTCTCGTCCACGTCGTTGTTGACCAGGACCTCGTCAAAAAAGTGTCTGTATGCGGTCAGAATGTCATCTGACTCCTTCTGGATCTTCTGCAAAGCTTCGGTCTGGAGGTAAGGGACAAGTCTTTAGTGTCTGCTTGTTAAACAAAGTGGATTTGTAACCGCGTCGTGTTTAAAGTCAGTACCTGGGCATCTGTGTTGGTGGGTGCTATGAACACAACCAGAGGTGCAAACTCAGCCGTCCTCACCAGTTTCAATGTCTGCATTAACATTCAGAAATTCAGAAGACATTGTGTTAGATCAGTGGTTCTCCCCCACAAATAATTAACCACTTTCTATTAAAAAAAATTTAACAGTATGAAAATGCCATAAGCATTTTATGAATATTATAAAAATATATACCTAAATAAGATGACAAAAAAGAAAGAAAGAAAAAATAAAAAGAATAGCAATAATGTAAGATTTCCAAATCATAAAAGCATCATGCGACTGCGTGGGGGTCCAGACCCGGTTTGAGAACCAAACTGTGTTAGATTAAGCAGGGGACAGTGGGTTCAGAAAGTATTCAGTCCCCTTCACTTTTCACACATTTCATTTTGCCGATTAATCTACACCCAATAACCATAATGACAAAGTTAAAACATGTTTCCAGAAATGTTTGCAAGTTTATTAAAAATAAAAAACTGAAATCTCTCATTCACATAAGTATTCAGACCCTTTGCTGTGGAACTTCAAAGTGTGGTCAGGGGCATCCTGTTTCTCTCTGTAGACCACTGCGATAAATTTGTGTCGAGGCATAGATCAAGGCAAGGGTATAAAACCATTTATAAATGGAAGAAGTTTGGAACCACCAAGACTCTTCCTAGATCTGTCTGTCCGGCCAAACTGAATAAGTAAAGAACCCAACGGTAAGTCTAACAGAGCTTCGGAAGTCCTTTATAGAGATGGGAGAACCGAACATGTCAGCAGCACTCAATCAATAAGGCCTTTATGGTAGAGTGGCTAGACGGAAGCCACTCTTGTGTCATCGGTGGTAACTCATGGGTTGAGTATGACTGTGCTCCTTCTGGGTCCTTCTGGGTCTTCAGGCTGGCGTAGAGGCCGATCCCAGAGCTGCATTTTATGGGGCAATGTGGGCAGGGGTTCGAAGGCGTAGTTGTGGATGTGGTTTGGGCCTTTCTGGTACCTCGCTCCTTTCTTTCTGCGCTAGTTTTCAGCAGCACGGTGGAGGTCTTGGTTGTAGCGTGTAGCACACTTACGGACAGCCAGTCCCAAAACTTTCCTCATTAACAGACTTCGTAAAAATTCTGTCATAATCTATTATTACCCCTCATTTTAATATTTTAATGATAAGACATTTAATAGAATTCAATTTACAGCCAGCGTCAGCTAATGTTACGGGGCATGCAAGTGGCAGCAAGTTGGGCAAGGGGGAATACCGGGTTCAGTGGAAGCAGGAGTTCACGTGGCTGAGAGAAGATAGCAAAATGTTCTGTAGAATCTGTGGAAAAGCTAACATGAGTAACGGATTTGCTACATTAGCTGCCGCTGGTAGATAAACGTTACCAGTATTACTTGCTTGTCCTTCATCCTCCACCACATCAATCCCTCTTTTTTAACCTTGTTCCCATCAAAGGCATCACAATTATTGGGCTTTTTAAAGAAACTCCGGACACTCAGCTGCCGTGACATTTTGCAATGGTATGTAGCGATATAGCCTACCAATGCAATGGCTAAAGCCAGCTAGACAATGAGGTTATGCATGTGAGATCAAAGACAAGACTAGACAATAGCACACTCGCCACCAACTGGACAGGGGTGTGAATTACTTAAAGTTACAGTAGATCGCCCTCAGTGTTCTAATCTGTCAAAATGACGGACGGCCTTCAGATTTTTCCATTATTGTTAAAAAAAAATTCAGTCAAAGTTCGGTTAGCGCAACCTTTGCTCCAAGCACCATGTCCGGCGAATACCAGGCACTGCTTCTCACCTGGCTTATACCATCCCTACGGTGAAGCATGGTAGTGGAAGCATCATGCGATGGGGGGTGCTTCTTAGCGGCAGGGACAGGGAGACTGGTTAAAATTAAGGAAAGGATGAATACAGCTAAATACAGTGAGGTCCATGAAGTAAACCAGCTCCAGAGAGCACACGACCTTAGACTGGGGCAACGGTTCACCTTTCAGCGTGACAACAACCCAAAGCATACAGCCAAGACAGCGCTGGAGTGGCTTCAGGACAAGTCTCTGACTGTCCTTGAGGGGCACAGCCAAAGCCCAGACTTAAACCCCATAGTACATCTGTGGAGAGACCTGAAGATGGCAGTTCACAAATGCTTCCCATCCATTCTGACTTTACTGAGCTTGAATGGATATGGATCGGGAAGATGGGATAGACTGCCCAAACCCAGGTGTGCAAAGCTTGTTAGAGACGTACCCAAGAGACTCGCAGCTGTAATTGCTGCCAAAGGGGCTTCTACAAAGTACTGAATTAAGGGTCTGAATACGTGAATGAGAGATTTCAGTTTTTGATTTTTAATAAATTTGCAAAAATTTCTAGAAACATGTTTTCATTAATGGCCAAAAATGGCAATTTTATCCATTTAAAATTAAATCTACAACACAATGAAATGTGCGAAAAGTGAAGGGGTCTGAATACTTTCTGAAGCTACTGTACTAGCGTTAAAAATACAGATATTCATCTACTGTCAATGCATACCTGTGGCTCTACGTCCAGTAAGGCGATTTTGCCTTGGTCGTGGATTTTTTGGATTGTCTCAATTTTTGTGCCAAACATGTTTCCCTGAAAGCTGCCATACTCCAGCAGTTCATTTCTGGAGATGCATTTTGTCATGTCATTGTTGGAGATAAAGTAGTACTCCTGTCCATTTTCCTCGTCCTTGCGTGGAGGTCGGGTTGTGTCTGTGGAGGGACAAGGGACGGAGATTGGACAGTTTGAAAAATATGTCCTCTCACGCAAAACAAATAAGATTAAAATAAGATTATAAAGGCGCTTACGTGGTGCAGGGTAGGCAAATTTCTCAGGATATCTGGTGAGCAAAGCATTTTTTATATGGCTCCGCCCTACTCCAGGTGCACCTGGGAATCATTAAAGAAAAGATACTTTGACTTTGATTACATGTCCATGTGCACACACAGAGAGCATCACTGTACTACATTGCTATGTCTTTCCATATTTCGCTCATTCTGTCTCTTTCCATTCTGTTCTGCCTTTATTCATCCCTTCTCTCTCTCTCTCTCTCTCCCTTCCTCTCCATATATCTCCTATATGAACCCTTATTTTGCCCTGCTCCTGTCTGCTCATATCTTTCTGTCTTTCCCACCATTGGTTTTATCATTTATCACAATCTAACACAAAATCTTTATTCACGTTTCAGCACAAGTCAAGATTTAGAATTATCCAAAAGTGATTTTTTTAAGATGCCTGTTTGGCTTCAGAGTTTATAGTCTAAAGTAATCACAGATTGAATGAAAGAAATAATCTACAGATTGATTATGAAAATCATCATTAGTTGCAGCCCTGCAAATGTACTTAATTTCCTTTAATTTTGAGGTAAATAAAATATATGAATGTGGAAACTAAATACTTTTCATTAGTTTTGTTTCATTAGCTTAAACATGAACAGATCTTGGTAGTAGACTCAGGCTTTTGGACCCCACTATACTTGCCAAAAGGTTTAAAAACAATATATCCACTAGGGGGCAGGCCATGAAATAAAAAAAACTTGAATACTTTCTCACTGGCTATTGGGGTGCATATTTGTCATGGACATGTAATATAAATGTTTGCAGTTGTAGACAAGCTCTGTCCATCTTCAAAATGTACCGCCAGATTTCTAGTTGTGGTTGTGCTGTGTTCTTTGCGTCTGTTTCAGATGTTTGCAGCTGTATATGGTCACATGAGGTCACTGACCCCACAGTTCATGTAGGTACAGCACCCGCAGGAGACTTTTCGCAGCCATTATGCGGACACGTAACTAAACAGAAGTATAATAAGGACTTTATTTAGGTTAATCATCGCAGCAGCACATAAACAGTGAGTTGTGGCGGACATTTGGTGTTCTGGGGCTGATATAACAACCACGGAATCTTTCAAATCTGAAATCAAACATTGATAAGCGAAATTTTTAAAATGGTTGCAGACCTCATCACTATGCAACTCTGTAACATGGTCTTAATATTACTGCTAAAATCAGCTAAATGTCAGCTTACCGATAAGCACCAGTGTTTTCCTGTTGAACGCAGGCAGCCGGACCACCTCTTCATAGGAGATCACATCCAGCTGGTCAAAAACTGGAGAGCGGAGGTTTCAAGTTACGGAAACGGATAAATAGAGGCCGTTGAGAAGCGCAGTTCGGGATATATTTTAATGCCTACTTACTAGAACTGTGTTTGGCCAGGTATTTGTCTTTACACTTCTTCTTCTTCCCAAAAGGCCTGCAGGACTGACTGCCCTCCGCTGTCTTGCTTTTACTGGCCAACCTCCTGCCATGTTAAAAAGGTACAGTAGATTAAATTAGATCAACTTTATTGTCATTCATTTGTATATTTGGTGGCAGAAAATGGTCTTCTCCCCCTTCACCTGTTTCTAGTGTGTTTTGTTATCATTGTAGAAATACTTGACGCTCTCTGTCATGTTGCTAGTGGGTCGGCCTGGCCTTTAGTGTTTAGGCTATAGACTGGTAGATTAGGGTTGTAGCTGTTTCCTTCCAGCTTGTGCGTCACAACTCAAGGTTGGAACTGGATCTGTTATGATCCTGAGATCGGGGGAGGATCCTTTCTCCCCCCACCTGGAGGATCTGAACTGTTAAATTCATGATGTATGCCTATGTTCTGGGCCAGATGGTAAGGATTGCCGTATGTGGTAGTTATCTGGTCCAGCTGTTTTTCTCTAAAGTACTTCTCTGTTGTTATCCTCATAATGGTGATAAATAGTTTAAAAGACACTGAGTGTCAGCTACTCATTTGTGGATTCACTGCCTCACTAGGAAAATATACTAATTTCCACGACAGTATACAATTCCTTGCATACGACTGAGCGAAATGTCATTTCTCTCAGAACAAGGTGCATCATGAAATAACACGAAAACAGTAAACATAACTACATAAAGTGCACATACTAGTTTAGTAGCTGTCTCAATATACAGTACATTACATGCCAGTTGGTCATAAAACGCTTAATCTCTGCTAAATTCAACACTGACTAGGTTTACATGCTAATTCACAAACTGCTATTATTCCGAATTAGAGTTACAGGTAATGTAAAACAACACATGCCTCTGGATACCACAAATAATAAAAAAGGTTACATTTAGACTCTATTTCAAAAGTTGAATTTTTAGATTAAGACACGGCATATGCAAATACTACGTGGGTTTTAGTGAGTGCCCTGGGGCATTAATTAATTAATTAATTAATATATATA
>JAOEHI010000240.1:0-13978 GCA_025447815.1 Percopsis transmontana
AAAATTAAGATTATATATATATATATATATATATATATATATATATATATATATTTATTTATTTATTTTTTTAGTTTCTTCAATCTGTAAAATGATGAAACTCAAGGCAGAGTTAAAGTAAAAATAGATCTATCTTAGGTGTCCTCACGCCCATAAGTGATGATGTGATGAACATATGACCTTTGACTCTATGGGATTTGTTGTTTTGTTTAGCTCCCAAGAGAATAATTAACACACATGTACAGGCACACGCGTTAACACAAAACGCACACACGTAAACACACACGTACACACACACACACACACACACACACCCCCCCTAGTCACACAAAAGCCACGCACACACATTCTCATTTCACACACACACACACACACACACACACACACACTCACTCACTTTATGTCACCTCTGGTGTTACTCATCCTGTCTGTTCACAGCTCTCTGAAGTGTTGATTACAACCGCTACGCTGCTGCAGAGCACAGTTGG
This sequence comes from Percopsis transmontana, assembly GCA_025447815.1. NCBI lineage: Eukaryota > Metazoa > Chordata > Actinopteri > Percopsiformes > Percopsidae > Percopsis > Percopsis transmontana. The sequence goes on from JAOEHI010000240.1 coordinate 489, forward strand.
AAATCAGTGCGTGCGTGTGTGCCTGTGTGTCTTTCTGTGCCTGCGTATATACACGCGTGTAAACCAAGACAAAAAAAAGGCCAGCATATACAAACATACATACAGTATAGGACATGAAAACATGAAAATATGTACAGTATGTACATGTATTACTCATACACATGTACTCATATAAGCTCACACACCTGTGTTAACCAATGTGCATCTATTCTCAAATGAGTGTGCGTGTGGGTGGGTGTGTGTGTGTACTGGTGCATGCTCATTCAACAACTTGCATTCTTGTGAGTCCACACATCTGTGGTTCCGTTGTGTATAACCTGACGTGTGTGCGTGCGCGCGCCTGTGTGTGTGTGTGTGTCATATTTTCACGTCTGTCGCCGTTATTCAAAAAGGTCTCGCCTCGCAGACAGACAGACTTCACACCTCTCTTCTTCCCTCCTCTCCAACATATTGCCTAGCTAGCGCACTTCCTCAGAATAGTGTCTTGTTGCCAGGTAGATTTGGCGTGTTGTTAGGTACCCGGGGAAGATTTATATTTTGTATCGCAACTTTACCAGCAGTCATCTTCAGAAGAGATGATATCATCGGAATATTTCTCATTGTCATGCTCAGGTTGGAGTATGGCGCTCTGCTACTGTCTCCCTACAAACATTTGATTATCAAGCTGTGAATTACAACTACTTCATGTATTTTTACAGTATATATTTTATGATTTAGTAGTTAGTTACAGTAGTTTTAGGGTAGCCAAGCGAATAGCGCTGTTGACTTGCAGCCGGCAGGTCGGCAGTAAATTGTTATTTAACATTTTGCTCTCCTATCTCGGCTCTTTTCTATCGCACTGGTACCTTCCGTCTCCTTCCTTCCGTTCTTTTTCTCGCATAAACCAGATTATAGATCCAGCTGGCCAAACGCTGAACGCCGACCCAAGAGGAAATATACTAGCCTCTAGCTCCTGACCATCGGAAGGCATGAACTCTACAAACAACAATTCTGGAAATATATTTACTAAGGTTATTAATTTTAAACATAAGAACTTTTTGAATCTTTTATATTTGGGTAGGTCTTCTCTTTCAAAAAATGTGCCTGTTTATGACTGCCATAAAAATTCCAGGGGGCCATCTTTTCCACACATAAAGACACACGCAGACAAAGAAATAATTGTGTATTTTAAATCTTTTAATACACTTTAAACCTGACTAGAAATATATTAATTGCTATCATTATTATTATTGAATGTGTTAAGAGTATTTATTTGTTTTCTTCAGATACTGAATATTATGTTTTTCATATATATGATTGTGTTGTATCGATCTAATCCCTTAATAATGACCATGGCATGTTTAGTATGTATATTATCATCTATTCACACTCTATGCTTATGAAATGTGAGCAACAATGTTTGATGTATGCAAAGCCATATTTAGTTCAAAATATATTTTTAGGTTAGCCTAGCTAGTTCATTTTCTCTTAGACCAAGAGCCGGCACGCGAGCCGGCACGCGAGCCGGCACGCGAGCCGGCACACAAGCCGTTGTTATAACGGGCCCACACCTGTAAGGCAGCGTGGACGCCATCACTGATGCGGTCGAGAAGCGGTCGAGAAGCGGTCGAGAAGCGGTCGAGAAGCGGTCGAGAAGCTCCATAAACTGCAGTCGCAGTTGTACCAACTTCCCGATGACCTCACGTTCATCTCCTGATAACTTTCCTATCACAGCAGATGACTTTACAGAATTCTTCACCCGTAAAACTGACCTGATTCAAGACGAAATCATCTCAACACCAACACCCTTCTCCTATTTAAATAAACGAGAACTAAAAGGTAGATGCCATAGATATGCTCATGCACCTTGACACTGTGTCCCTTGACACCCGTTTTTTTTACCTTAGAACGTTTTTCCTTTCCCGAAGGGGGAACAGGTGAAGGGGGTGTTTGCATGTGAAATGTGGGCCTGTGCAGCCCTTTGACACTGTAATGTGATTAAGGGCTATTTAAATAAACTTGACTTGACTTAAAACTTGACTTAAATCATTTTAGTAATAGACGTCCTAAATGTAGATTTCAGTGCAACAACAAATGCCTTGGAATCTTAACCATTTCAGAAATCAGATGGGAAAATAAATGTTTTGATGAGAGCACTCCATATCTCATTTTGCTCAGACGAACTCACCCTTCACTCTAGGGAATGGCGTTCATGCATGGGAAACGCACACATGCACAACTTTACTTTTGGGATATGCATTTACATTCAGACACACACACACATCAATGCAAACACACACACCTACACATATTTTATTTGCTATATGGATGAAAACATAATTTACTTTTGGGACAAGTTACGCACTCGGTTTTTAGGAACATTCTTGAAGCCACAGTATCATAAGACCCAGGTTGCCAGCAAATATTTGTATTTCTACACTGTATTAATACTATATATATATATATATATATACACACACACACACTCTACTATACAGTGGCCCTACTTGATATTAGCAAGTGGTACCAGTTTAGTCACTCTTCATGTATTTATACTGCATCTGACCTGTATTAGTGTAGTATATTAGCATGTATTTATACTAGAATGGTTCTACGGTGGTACCATTGTAGAATACATTCAGTTTTTTGCAGTTACATTTCTCTAACTGAATAAAAATTATTATTTCACTTTCATAACCCCCTCTTTTTTTGCACGTATTTCTCTACCTGTCTGTTCAGTCCATTCACACCTTCCTGTGAGCCTCTGAACAAATATTAGGGCCTCTGTGAGCCTCACTCCAAACTAACGTCATGTCAAGTAGTCTTCCTTGTAAGGGGCGACTTTCTAAGAGCCTGGGCTCCATTGACATGCTGCTGCTAAATGGCTAGTGACTGTACCTGACGTTACTAAAGCTCCTGTTGACAGTAGAGGAGAGGGGCTCTGGGCATTCACAGTTCTTCCCTAGTGGTGGGGAAAAGTACAAGCTTGAGGTTTCACCAAGAGGCATCGAGCACTGCTGAGATGCAGTACTTCTACTGGCCACCAGGGCCAGACCCAAAACAGAGCAAATGACGAATGAAATGAAGTCAATGAGAACACATTTTTTCCCTAGAAATACAAAGTCAAGACATTTTCAAACAGAACCAAGGGAACTATCTGCTATTTAGGGCAGACCCAAAGAGAAGATTACCAGAACAACACAGAAAGTATCAATAGTTATATTTAGATCTTCTACTTTAAGATGATATTAAGACTAAAAAAAAGGGCATGTTACAACCAATCACAAGAGGTTAGATGACCCTGTCAGCCAATTGCAACAGGCTTAACAGCAAATTCCACTCTAGTACTAACATGATGAATGTCTTCAAAAAATCGCTTCAAAAACAGTGGGTGATATCTCACACACTACCATCTCTGAATCACACATTTGCTTTTCATTCAGTAACCAGAATACAAAGTGTCAGTGAGGCTGGAATACAAAGACTCAAAGAAATAATAAATGACCTAAATTATTTAGTTTATGCACACTTTTGTGGCTAGAGGTGGAAAGTTAAACTGATTGGAAAAGTATGTTGCACACTCCATGCTGTCCAATACAAACATTCGGGCTCGCATGGCCTTCATTGGGCCTTCACTGAATGAATCATTAAACATGGATATCTGCTGAAAGTCTCACAAAATAATCTACTGATCTTGCCTTTCAATGGGTTTCTGAGCATTGAGACACTGAACATATTTTAATCCTATGTTCCATGCCCGTCCCAGGTGTCTTCATTCGTCTTTTTGTGAAAATACTTTATCTCACGCTGTAGATTGTCCTCTTTCTCCTTTCTTTATTTTTTAAGCCCAGCGCCGACGCTCTCCTTCTCTCTTTCTTGCCTTTTGCAACACATTTTCGTTTCAAACTGTCCTCCCCTGGATCATGGACTGAGCACAGCAAGCCCCTGTGGCGTCAACCGTGCGTTCTTTTGAAAACAATCTGAAATCTCTCTAAAGACTTGTCACTCGGCCAAATGACTCTCGTGAGTCTCTGTTATGCTGCAGTCTGATCCTTTGGTCTGCAGTCAAATCTTGCCTGATTGCTTTTAAGTACTTCAGTCAGTTAACGTGAGAAATTGCACCTCAGTGGAGAGTTTGAGTATAATGTACAGTACATATCGGTTGGAATGGCACTAACAATAAACTCTCTAGCATATGATATATGATAGAATAGATAGGCTGTCCAGGGCAACAATGTAAAAAAGAATGTTGTTCTTAAGTGACTTGCCTGGTTAAATAAAAGTATCCATATAAGATGGTACAAATACTATCCCTTTATACAGTTCTAATGTGAGATAGCTGCAGTACAAAAGCTAAAACGGTCATTAACTCTCTCTATGTCAGATTTGCTCAGATACAATATGAACACTGTAGAACCCGTAGGTCATCTGGGGCTGGTCTACTAACAGTTCCCAAAGTAAAGACAAAACTGCATTTAGCTGCTACATATAACTGGAACAAACTTACTGAAGAATTGCTCCCACTCTGACCTCTTTTAAATCCAGGTTAAAAACTTCTATATTCTCCACTGCCTTTTAGAGTTGTAGTGGTGTTGTGTTGAGGTTTATTCGTGAGACATAGAGGTTCGTCCCTATGTCGTGAGACATAGAGGTTCGTCTTTTCATTCACAGTTCTGCTTTATTCTCTATCTGTAGTTTATCTTTTTTTTTCACAACGTAAAGCACCTTAGATTTCCCCATGAAAGGAAATGAAAGGTGTTATACAAATAAACTTTCATTGTCTTGCATAATGTCTCTAAACAACCAGACCATATTCAAAACAGACGGCACTAAAAATCTTTAACCAAACCAAGGTTACTGAAAAATTCAGACCAACTAAAACCATTATAAACTGACGACTAAAATTATTTGATACTGCATTTAGGTGACATTAAATGAATCCCTTAGATTATATTTAAGAACCCATAATATCAAGGGCCATTAAAGAAAGGGATATGAAAATCAATAGTACTGAAGTAAAACACATTAAAGCCCACAATAAACTGCTCTGACAAGCAGCGATAAAATCTCAAACTGAATTTAGACCGTGTATAGCCATAATAATATCACAACTCTCCATTAAAACTACCCACAACGTAAGTCAGTGTAAAAGCACATTGACGTTGCGCCCTAAAGCCTCCATTGAAAGAAATACAGCTGATGAATCGAGCTGGGGATCCTTTGGGAGCCACTCTGTGCCTCACTGGGAGAATGTGGTAAATTGAAATATAGCTTTAAGCATATCTGAAGCACTAATCCTCGTAAAATGGATGTCTCACACTTGCTAGACAGTAAATGAAGATGATATTCGGGGGGTGATTGAATTAAGGCTCCACCGATAAGAGGCTGGTGTGTGTGTGTGTGTGTGTGTGTGTGTGTGTATGTGTGTGTGTGTGTTGGCAGCCGACAGAGATTAAGTTTGCAGACTTCACTGATTCATTCTTTATAAGATTGATAGCTGCTATCTGCATTAGTGTGGGTGTGTGTGTGTGTGTGTGTGTCCAAGATTTCTGTCCCTGCAAAGTATTTCCAAAGTATTTAGTTTTTCAACTAAAATGTCATATTTTGACACAACAGATTAAAGGTTGATTAAGTGATATCACTCCAGTCTGACCACTACAATACCACTATAGCACTGCAGTATACATGCTATTGCTGCATACAGTTCCAATGCAGCATCCTTACTGCCAGAAAGCGGTATAAACCCCTAGATGTTGCGGTGTGTGCGCTGCGAGCTCAGCGCCAACAGCCAGTGATTTAGCAGTGGTGCATGCTGGGTAGCTGCTCTCCTCACCTCGTGTAAAGTGTCTGGCGAGGCGCAGTTGTGCCAGATCAGTCTATATCCTGCGGGTGTATTAAAACGCCATCTTTGAAGAGGCACACATTAACCAACCCTCACATTATCATCTCTCACCTGAAGATGGTGTTTAAAAGGGGGGCGAGGCAGGGCAGGGAGGGAGACGGCACTTGGATGCAGTGCAGATGACCCTCAGGTGAATGTACAGAATCGTCTTTAGAGAGCATTAGCCAAGATTCATATTAGCGTCTGTCTTAAGCAGAGGGGAGAGGAGGGGAAGATTTATAAAAAAGGTGCCATATTATATGAGTCCATCTTTACAGAGAAACATTAGCCTTAGCCAACACTTATCCTCTCTGTCAACCTTTACATAAAAAACCCACATACATTTATATAGAATGGGGGAGAGGAGGATGTCCAGATTTAGTGAGCTGCTGTAGTAAAAATGCTTCTTCATGGGGAGCGGTGTGCCAGCATTCACATTACAACATGTCTCGCATACATACAAGGTGCTGGCTAGCCAGAAAATCTTAACAGAAATTAGAAGATAGCCGCACAGATAACCAATCGCAATGTTCCACTTTAACATCATACTGTGTGTCACACGGACAGACAGACAGACAAAACTAAAGGAACAGATGATTCATCTCATCTTCAGCGTCGAACTGTGGAGAAAAAAAATGGAGACATGGAATGGACAGAGGAGAGGATGAGAGAGAGAGAGAAAGAGAAAGAGGGGGGGGGGGCTGTGATGAAATCAATCACTCTGAAGGCCGTGTCCTCTCTGAACCTTCTCTCCTCTCCTCTCCTGTCTGCGCTCCTACAAATGGGCCACGCTAGAGGGGGCACATGGCTAAAAATGCTCTCGCAATCCCCCTGGGGCTGTCAGCGCAGCGGTTTGGGGGGGAAATGGCCTGAATCCTATTCTGAGCGACAGAGTCTTGACAGCGCCACGGCAACCAGGAGCACCACAGTGGAACAACAGCGGTGTCACAATTTAAAGATGCCTCCAGTGTGTGTGTGTGTGTGTGTGTGTGTGTGTTTATTTCTTAGAAATATACAGAAGCAGTCTATTTATAAGTATTGATTAGATGAATTGATTATACAAAATATGTTGACCCTGAACACTATAGGGTCATGATGCTTATTAAAGCCATAAATACATAAATACTGTAGGCCTATATTCTTATGTGTAAGTGTGGGTGAGTAGATACTGAAATGTCACAAATTTGACATGGTACATTTGCAATGTACCATGTTGGCTGTTTAGGTTTCTTGAGCTATTTTGTCTGAGCTTAGTGACATCCTATAGACTCACTAACTGTATGAGCCTGAGTCAGCTAAGAATAATAATTATTATATTAATTATGATAGTCCAGATGGGATTAATATTACTCTGGAAACACAATATTATTGACCAGATAGACAGATTGTAGATTAAGGCACTAACACTGCCAGGGTTACGGGTTCTATTCCCTGAGTAGAGAAAGGCAATAAAACTGCTACTGTAGGGTTAGAGGTTTTATTCCCTGTAGAGAGCAAGGCATTACAGTTTTTCTCAATCTGTGTATGAAATGCTCCACACCATTAGAACGTTTGCCCACATGACTACAGGCATGTCTCATTGCTTTCACACAAAATGCATGAGTAAGCATGGCTGATCAAAATAGATCACATTCATTTTCTGTTGATTTACATTACTCTCACGTGCAATTATACGTGTTTAGTGTGGGGAATCCTTACATGCTAAATAGAGCAACCAACAGTCACAATAACCTTTCAAATGTGGTCGTGTGGTATTGTTGTAATAGTTGTCAGATAGACTGACTTGGGCTCGATGGGGAACAATCACATTTTCTCACATTTTACATATACAGATATACTGTCAAATGAAGCGTAAAGGTGCGACTCATAACCTGTCAGTTCTCAAACACATCTATACACCCAGGGAAAGACTGAACTTTTCCATTGTGGAATATGGAACAGGCAGCAGACAGACCGGGGCAAGAGGCTGCTCGTGCAAGAGGAAGGGCATTAGAGTGGTGGTGGTGTGGTGAGGGGACAGGATAGTCTTGTGGTCCAGGTGTTGGACTCCCAGCTGGAAGGTTGTGGGTTCGAGCCCCAGAGTTGTAAGCATCCTTGAGCAGAAGAGAGGGAGGTAGGGGAGGAGCCAGGGGAAGGCATAGACCATGTAATCAACCAGGGCCTAAGTATGACAGAGGCTGGTCGGAAATTGCAGCCTTAATGTATGCTGCTCCACGGTGCAAATAATCCAGACATTCAGGAGAGAAAACAGCTATGTAATTAGATGTCATGTACTGCAAATGTCTTGACATTAGTTTTCCTGTAAACTTAGCCAATGCATGTTTCAGAATTCATGAAGAATACATTGACTGTACTGTATTTACTGTCTAGGATTTAGCATCTGCCCCATGGTGGCGGCAGAAGGTGTAGAAATATACACCTTCGGCAGAGGTAGTAGATCAAAGTGCTCTGGCTGGGGCTTGGAATCTTACCATTGCTTGGAGGTAGAGCGGGGCAGTTCTTTTTGCTGCCTTGTAAGCTAACACTAATGTCTTGAATCGGATGCGGGCTGAGATGGGGAGCCAGTGAAGGTCTCAGAGGAAGGGGGTTACGTGGAAGAACATTGGCTGGTTGAATACTAGACGTGCTGCTGCATTTTGGATTCGTTGTAGGGGTCTGGTAGCAGAGACCGGTAATCCTGCGAGAGAGTTACAGTAGTCTAGACATGAGATTACTACAGCTTCGGTAAGGGTCCTAGCACAGATCCTTGTGGAACCCCAGTAGTAAGTGGGCAGGGTTTGGACAGGTGTCCATTCCAGAGGACTCGATAGGAGCGATCTGTCAGATAGGACGCAAACCAGAAGAGCGCCGAGTTGGAAACATCCAATTCAGCAAGGGTTGATAGAAGGACCTGGTGGTTTACCGTGTCGAATGCTGCAGACAAGTCTAGGAGAATAAGGACTGAGGAGAGGGAGGAGGCTTTAGCAGTGTGCAGGGCTTCTGTCACCGTGAGAAGAACGTTTCAGTGGAGTAAGCAGCCTTGAACACAGATTGGTGAGCGTCCAGGAGGTTGTGTTGTGATAGGTAGGAGGACAGTTGGTCAGAGACTGCGTGTTCGTGTGTTTTTCTTATATATTTTTCTATATCGGGGCTGAGAGCATGCTCTGCGAGCACATGCTAGTACAGGAATATAGAACCAACACATAATAGCAAATGAGAAAGAAGAGTTACAAATACTAGTGTGATACTTAGCCAGGCACGTTGTGTTGCTGCCTTCCTCGGATGACTCCTATAGGAAGACTCCCTTTGTCTTCCTTGTCACGCTGGTGCCTACAGCCGGCGCTGTACAGTTAGCAGCTAGCTAAATAGTGCTATACTGGACAGCCTCTTAGGCCCCATCTTGCTTCTAATCAAGCTAGTTTCAGAGCTAAGCTTATTGAAACTGGATTTCAAAAGCTGGCTAATGGCTTATGTTCTGTTTGCTCTCAGGGGAGCTACACACAGTAATGAGAAATGTATAAATAAATGTTTTGTGGAAATTACATCACACGTATAGTACACTCATTTCATGATATGTCTTAGCATTATGACTCTCTTGATGCAATTTCCTGTGTAGAGCAAGGCACTAACACTGTCAGGGTTAGGGGTTCCATTCCCTGTGTAGAGTAAGGCACCAACACTGCCAGAGTTAGAGGTTCCATTCCCTGTGTAGAACAAGGCACAATGACTACCAGGGTAATGGGTTCCATTCCCTGTGTAGAGCCAGGCACAATGAATACCAGGGTTAGAGGTTCCATTCCCTGTGTAAAGCAAGGCACTAACACTGTGAGGGTTAGAGGTCCCTTTCCTTGAGTAGAGCTAGGCATTAAGAGTACCAAGGTTAGAGGTTCCATTCGCTGTGTAGAGCAAGGCATTAAGACTACCAGGGTTAGGGGTTGAATTCTCAGATCTGTAAAACATCAACTGCAGCTAACCGCAACATAAAGATGAAAACAAGAGATTTGTAGACACACACACACGCAGGCAAAAACGTACATACACCACTACTGCCAATAGCCAGCAGGCTTTTGAACACTTGTCATACCTGCCTGCTCCAATTCCATCAGACACACACACATACACACAAAGGGCTGTGTGAAAGGTTGTGATAGCTCAACACAGCTTCACCAGCCCAACATCACGGCCCATTCTGCCATGCTTAACACACACACACACACCTAATGACCTGATGAGCTGTCACATCAAATAGTGCTCTTGTATCTCTCTCTCTCTCTCTCTCTCTCTCTCTCCCTCTCACACACACACTCACACACACAACTGATATGCTCATTATCACCAAAGATCACCTTTTCCTAAGTTATCTCTTCTTTCCCCACCTTTCCCCTCTTTTGTGCTAATTCCTCTCCTCTCCTCCCCTATCCTCTCCTCCCCTCTCCCCTCCCATCTTCGCCTATCCTAAAGGCAGGTTCTTAACATAATTAATAATTGTTTCTGATTGGTTCTCTCTCTCTCTTGCTCTCTTTCCCTCCCTATCTCTTCTGAGGAGAAGCAATTAGAGACCTTGTGGTTTCATCCCCCCTCCTTCTCTCTTCTTCCTCAATTGGACACACTTAGCCATGGTCTTTTCATGCCACTTTTGTTCTTCCTCCCTCTGTGCCCCTCGTCTCCCATTTATCTCTCCGTCTTGAACGCCCACTTGGCCTCAGATCTCGCTCTTCTATTCTAAACTTCTTTCAAGTGGGAAGTGACCAGATAGACAGGAAGACAGACCGATAGACAGACCGATCTAATGAGAGAGAGAGACAGAGGAGTTTGTATGTATGATCCATGTACTTGCGTGTGTGGATATTTATATGATGTAAATGTGTTATTTTGTATGTATGCACTTTATCGTGCATGGTTACAGACACCCCCCATTACATTTCCAGCATTCTGTTTTGAGCATAGAAGGGCACGAGATCACCTATGGGTATATAAGCTGTGTGCATTCTTCGGTTGGCAGTTGACACAAGAACAAGTAAAGCCTCTTGAGGAGCAGCCAACTCACTACTGTGTTTTCCGTCATTTCTAAAACATGTCACCCCTTGAGTCAGCTTCTATGTGCGTAACACGCTCATGTGCATCATGACTTCGTGACGTCCAAGTTTGGCTTGGAGCCCAAGACAAATGTCCCAGAGGGACAATAAAGTAGATCTGACCTTAGATAGATAGATAGATAGATAGATAGATAGATAGATAGATAGAGACCCTCCCTACCTGCACATTTGGTTCTGGTGACCAGCGGGGGTCCAGGAGGTCCTGTCCCCCCCTCCCCGGGTCGAGAGAGCAGGACCTTGATCTCGTACTCCACGTCGGGGTCCAGGTGCCAGAGCTTGTAGGTGGGGGCGTCCACCACGTGCGTCTCCGCCCAGTTCCCCGTGGTGGTGCGGTACTCCACCTCCTTCAGGATGATCGGCCCGTCGCCGATGATACTGTTGGCGTTGGGTTTGATCCACAGGTAGGTGGCGCCCACCGCCAGGAGCTCCGGGGGCGCTATGGGGGTGGGCGGGGCTGAGAGAGAGAGAGAGGGGGGGGGGGGAACAGCATTTGTAAATGTCCAGTGGATTGACCTGCCAATTTTTTATCTTTGTGTGCGTCGCTAACCCCTCAACCTGATAAACGTTAGCATGCACATAATTATTTTGTGTATTTTTGTATATGTTTTGCTTTGTCAGCATTAATTCATGCCAATACACTGAATTACATTTTAAAAACTGAGAGAAAGTGAACACTACACGACTGCAGTAATATTTTATTCAAACATTGGTTCATCCACCACACAGACGCGCACGCTGTCAGACCCCCTACCAAGCCCACCTGTAGCCCCCTACTAGGTTTTGAACCTTTCACACACACCTCATACAGTATGATGATTAACGTGCAAACACAACCACAATGGATTCAAACTTCTGTTAAAACAAGGTTTTATACTCCTGATAAGTTAGATGAGAGGAAAAGTATGGTTCTATTTACATTTTCGGTGTATTCAACTGGTTTTAGATACAGATCAAATCAATTCACATCGACAAAACTCTGTTAAATAAACAATAAAAGAAGATATTCAATTCAATTACCAATTAATTGTATAAATTCTGGTCCACTCCTCGATTTATGTCTGGAATTGCCCTTTTGGGTGAAACTAGCATAGTTAATAATAGTAATAAAAAAGTGTGTAAGTGAGGAATGTGTAAACATTTCTTTTCTTATATATTTATCTATAAAAAACAAACAATTTCACATCTCTTTTCTTATCTCTTTTGTAAAAGTATCCTCTTTATGCCTGCTGTAATAATACAACTAGGTTGGGCTTATTGTTATTATTATATATTGCATTAACCAGTTTGATTTTATTTTGAATTTGGCAAATGGTTTTGTTTGCACTTTTCGCATAATGTAGCCTACAGATGTGGCTTGCCTGTGGTAACATGTATAAGCTTCCTACGGAGGCTGTAGAAACGTGTAGAATCACAGCTGTGCAAGTAGGGTCCATCAATGTAGGGAATTTCAGAACCACTGTGTTCACCAGATACTTTCTACAGTTAATTGGAAATGCATATTTCTCTTGATCCATCCCAGTTTGTTAACCTAGACACCTAGACACAGATTATAAAAACTAAAAATCTAAACTGTAAATGGAAAGACTTGCATGTCATTACTGTATAACCACAGCCAAATAAGTAAAATGTACATTTATTTATATCAACAGGACATAATTGTAGCTTTAAAGGGGTAATGTGTAGGCTATTTATTGGCCAGAAGGTGCTGACAGAATTTAAGACATGTCCCTGTCAACAAATAGAAATTGTGTAGGACGTGTGCATGTGTGTGATTCCTCCAATCACATGTCTCTAGATTCATAACCAAACAGAAAAAAGTGGGACTACTGCTAAGAAGTACTAAGGAGCAAGCAGGGGTTAGGCATCTTGCTCAAGGATGTTTGCAGAAAGGCCCGCATGTTCAGGCCCGGACCCACAACCTTTCAGTTGGGAGTAGGCCACCCTGTCCACTGACCTATCCAGCACCGATTCTGCTCAAATACTAACTAAACAAGGAGGGTTTAAATTAAATACCCACAATGATACTGAATATTGCACACGCTATGTACAGTATTTTCTAATCAGAACCCAGTGTGACACACTACAAGAGTTATATGGCTGTGTTCATTAGCATCATCTGTGCTCAGCTTTGTCTCCTGATGGTGAACCACAGGAAGAAGAGAGAAATCACTCAATCATCATCTCTCCCTCCCTCGGTCTCTCCTCTCATCCCTCCTTCCTCTCCTCGTCTGGAGAGGAGAGAAACACGGCCCACCCAGAGACACACAACCTGGCCCCGCCATGTGGTGGATACACACACACACACACACCACACATACACACACGCACGCATAGCTGCAGAATAAAAAAAACACACACATCCACATGTTACTACACACCCATACAAAATGTGCATATACACACACAAGGTACACAAGGACAAGGCTGCACACACTTTGTGTGTCTGTGACTGATTGCTAATCAGCCACAGTTTGCCCCTGTCCTGGGGGGGGGGGGGGGGGGGGGGGGGGGGGGGGGGGGGGGGGGGGGGGGGGGGGGGGGGGGGGGGGGGGGGG
>JAOEHI010000241.1:0-13978 GCA_025447815.1 Percopsis transmontana
GTGCGTGCGTGCGTGCGTGCGTGCGTGCGTGCGTGCGTGCGTGCGTGCGTGCGTGCGTGCGTGCGTGCGTGCGCGCGCCGTAGATAGGTCTTTTTCTGCTGATGAATCTCCCAAATTCTCTGAAATGCTGTCCGAAATGTGTTAAAACCTTTTCTTCCTTTTTCCATTTCCATTACATTTTTATTTCACTTAGCAGACACTTTTATCTAGAGTTACTTATAATAAGTATGCCTGTCAATAGTAGCTCATTGGTTTGGATTAGAAATTAATTCTGTCGCTCAGCATTTCTTTGGAATATGTAAAGTGCCATTTCATTTCCAAATGTATTATTATTTACAGTACCAAACATTGTCCAGTTTAGCATGTCCTTAGCCAGCCTTTCTATTGTCTTCCGAACCTGAACACTCTCCGCTTCTTTCTTTCTTTCTGTCTCCTGTCATCCCTCTCGCTGTCCTACTTTTGAACCCAGTTATTCTATCTCTCTTTTTGTTCTCCCTCCAGACCCTTCACTCTGCCTGTCTGTCTTCCTGCTAACCCGCCCCTCCGTCCATCCGTCCATCTGCCTGCACCGCCCCACGTTCCCCACGTTCCATCCCTCTTTCCTGTGCTCTGTCCCTCATCCCACTTCTTAATCTCTCTCTCTCTCTCTCTCTCCATCACTCTGCAATGTTAATTCAGATTGGCTGCATCGGGAGGGCAGTAGTGTTCCAGTAATGCAAAAAGCACTTGGAAGCGCATAATCAATCTCTCTCTGTCTATCTATGTCCCAACCACCCATCTCTCCCTCTCTTCTCTACTACTCTGCTCATATGTGGAACTGAACTCAAACTCTTGTCCGAATCACAACTTCCTGACACTTCACAGCGTTCTAATCGACCTCCTTCATTTGAATATTTGATCGTGTCCTCTCTCTCTCTCTCTCTCTCTCTTTCTCTCTTTCTCTCTTCTGTTAATGTGTACTATTCCTCTCTCGTCTTTCAGAGGACCCTTTGCCCCGCTAAAATTTCACCACCCCACCATTCTTCTATTTTTATGCCTCTACCTATACCTCCACACTGTCTCCATTCTCTGTCACACACAAGCCATATTAACCTTTAGTGAAAAACCTGAGACTGTATGGCTTCCTTACCTCAATACACAGTACACTGACATTAGGGATGAAATATTGGTCGCTGTAGTGGCTCATAGACCAACAGGAGATCAATTTGACAAGAATCTTCTGAAAACAAATTACTAAGAAATCACGGTTGACTCCTTGTTCTGAGAAATAATGGAAGCCAACTGAGTTCGGGAAAGAAAAAAAAAAAGATCAATTTATTTTTATTAAATATACCAACCAAATGCAATATTTCATCCCGAATGTCAGCATGTGGTCCTTCGAGCCACAAGGAAGCTCAGTCGATTTCGCTAATGTTAAATATCACTTTAATTCCCATAATTCCAGCCGGCCTCTTTTCGGCAGGAATGTTTCCTCCAAAGAAAATAAAAGACACACTTATATTTCCACTCCTCACCTCTCTCTCTCTCTCTCTCTCTCTCTCTCTCTCTCTCTCTCTCTCTCTCTCTCTCTCTCTCTCTCTCTCTCTCTCCCTCCCTCTCTGCCGATCTCTCTTTAATGTGCACCCCTCTCTAGATGCATCAGCTGCCCTGTCAGGTTTGGGGAGACTGGTTAGAGGAGGCAGAGGAGACAGAGACAGATAGGGGGAGATGGGAGCACACGCAGGAAGCTGAAAGAGAGAGAGAGAGAGAGAGTGACAGAGAGAGTGAGAAAGGGGTTGAGAGAAGCTAAGAGAGAAACACTTCTAATTCGCAGAGACAGGCTGCGTTTCCGTGGCAACGTGGTTTCCATCGTAACAGCCCTGCTAAGGATGTCATTAGCGGGGGAACAAAACAAAAAAAGGAAAAAAAGAACGCCCCTCTCGGCTTACACATAGCATGCACCCACACACAGGCAAACATAGATAAACACTGTACATTAGTAGACAAACACAAGCACAAACTATAAATTACAAGCCTCCACTATGCACACGTACACCCACGCACGAACCTAAAATAAAAACAGTACCCAACGTACAACTTAATATGACGCTCCAATACCCAATACGCATCGTAGCGCCACTTCCCTTTTTGCCCCACACACAAACACACAGCTCCGTCGCACACCTGAGATCAGCCCCACCGCGGGCCCCTGTGCAGAATCAGGGTCACAGCCGTCCACAGAGCTGAGCCGTGTGGCAGGACTCCCATCCTGCCGCGGGGCACAGAGCAGCCTCCATATTGTCTGTGCTGATGCCCCCTGCTCTGTGTGGACCGGGCATGGGTATGCTCTCCGGGCCTCCGAGCGCTATTCAAACTGCATTTTGATGGTTTACTGTGCAGAAGGCACAGCGCTGGTGTTTGGGTCCACATGGGGCGTGTTGCTAGCCCGGTACACAGAGAATGAGTTGCACACCACTGGAGGAAAACAGTGTTGGGCAAAAAAGAACAAACTAATTCTTTTGAACTAATACAGTACCAATCTCGAGTTCGATTGGTACTGTCTGCTTGGTAAGATACTGTCAGACAGTACCACTCTCGAGTTCGATTGGTACTGTCTGCAGTGGTATGTACTGTTACCTCCTCCCGCTCCTTAATTCGACAGTGGTGGCGACTTTACACAGCCATCTGCATATCTAGACGTACTGACTTGAACTGAATCCACTACATGAATCGGACTTCCTGGTACTAGGGGGAAAACCCAACAGTAAATGTACCTGTATAGTTTGTTCAGTGTCCACTTTAATCTACTTTTGTGAATGGAACAGTAGAATATTCATAAGGGGACACTCATCGCTTTGTGTCTGGAACTACCTGTATAGAAGAAACCAGTTTTCGGAAAACCAACCACACTTGTAGTTTCAGTTGCGTTTCAATCATAAACAGTGAGCTGCGTCAGAATTTTGGGAATCTGTGTGCACCATAACACAATGTAGGAGTGTAGCTTTAATGTCCTAATCACAAATATTGCATGCAGCCCAACGAAGCATATTTAGTGTTTTTACAATATTTAACTTCAAGGACTGTGTAACAACAAAAAGTGAACAAAAATATATAGCTATACACATATAATTATAATATATTTTGAAGTCAATACCCTTGACCACGGAATACCAGGCCACACAAAGAAGGCATGTGCTCTTGTGACGCTCAGAGGTATAGTAATACATTTGTATGCATGTAGTTTATATTCCAAGGATTAATAGATATGGGGGAGTTCAGTTTTCTGATTTCCCTCTACTGCATAGTCTGAAGGCAAACATGGGCATGAATCCCAGAATATATAGTAACAAGACGATGCCATAATCTTTCACCACCTCTCAAATTCTCCTGAATACAGAAGGTAAATAACAGTATAGCAGATTGCATAACAGTAGGCAGAAGAAACACTGCTACTATGCCTGGCATCAGATCACGGCAGAGTTTACGGTAAATTCTGAGACCAGGAATGCAATTCAAGTCAATATTGAATAAATAAATAAATAAATATGCCTATAAAATAAATCCTGAAATACATAAATGAGGCAACAAATATATAAATAAATACATAAACAGGTTTTTATTTCAAAATTACATTTAGCGAAGGACTATTTTTAATCTATTTCAGGGGAGTATAATTTCAATATGCCACATTTATTTATTTCAAGCTACTTTTATTTCACAATACCACATTGAAATAAATAAATGTGGCACTATGAAATAAAACTCCCCTGAAATGAATAAAAGTAGTCCTTTGAAAAATGATAACAAGATGTTGCCTAGAGTAAGTAAGTACTAATTGATCAATTCAAATTCCAACACGCATGCACAGCCAGTGGGCCAAGTGGGGTGAGGGACAAGTCTGTCCTGTCCTCTGGTGGACCCACCACCGTGGTTTAAGACCCGCGTCTAGACAGCAGATTATAAAAACAGTTACACCTGCAAACGGAAGGCTTTCATGAATCAGCAGTAGACCGAATCACTATTGCATAACCTTGACCAACCAGAAATGTATTTGAGAAGGTTTGGGATTTAATTTGAGACGTGTACCCAGTTCAGAAATGTAAAATATTGGGTTGTGACTCTTTCAAAGCCTGTCAGGGCGTGATGGTGCATTGTGAACTGATAAAAACATTGTCCTGTGTACACGCACACTCTCTGGGCCGTGGCACTAGACAGCATATTGATATTACTGTCGGCAACAGGCATGTCGCTCTCGCTCTGCTTTGCTCCAGGGCATAAGAGACAATAACCTAGTTTCCACTGCAGGGCCAAATTGGGCAGGCTCATTACCAGTGTCACTGAACTTCCTCCAATAACAAAATGTATGTGATTCGTTTTTTGCACCTTGCTGTTGCAAGAGATAATTGGTCAGCCAGGCACCAGTGTCACAGGAACAAAGGGGGAGTTACTGTCTACATCAGTGGTTTTAAAGGTGTGGGTCGGAATTGAAAATCAAAAATGAAATCAAATAACAAATAAAAAGAAGAAGAAATAAAAAAGGAACTTCTCAAAAATGAAAATAAAATTAGCTTTTTTATTTTTGTTTTTAATTTAGTTTTATTATATTTATATTGAATTAACTGTACATATATTTTTAATTGTGTTTTTTGGGTTGTAAAGTATAAAGCACTTAATTGTGGCTCTATAGGTTTGTAAAACCCGTTTTTTCTTAGAGAGATAAATGGTCATTCACATTCTGAAATAAAAGCCCATTAATCAGGCTGGTTAATAAAGATAAAATTTCTCAAATTGCTTACAAATAACAAGTACAACATTTTGTCTTTCTGCACTAACAGACATGCTGTATTTACTTCCGGCAGTTTTTTTTCTGAAATGCATATAAAGCAATAAAATAATGAAAGCCTTCGATAGCAGACCACACCGGGCCTTGCTATAGACAAATTTAAAAAATATAATAATTATAGTGAATATAATAAAAAACAAAAGTCTACACTCAACTTTTAACCACAGTCGCTTTCCCTCCAGACTGAATTGCAAGGAGAGAGAATGAGCTTTTACTCTCTGGCCAGTCAACGGTAAAAGGTGATTCACTGCTATATGCTATAAGGTCACCTGCTATATGGGTTTAAGACTATATGACTTCTGATATCTGGCTTTTACCAGGCATCATGATGTTGATACTAGTGTAGGCAGCAGCATGGTGTGGTGTTTCAGCATTGCCCGAGGGCATGGGAGATGTTCTCCATAGTGGAACTCACATACGGAGCTGATACACGACGGACCATATGGGTCAGGTGCCGTGTTGCGGGTGTTGGATGGAGCCTTGCATGGCAATACGGGTTTGTAAAGGTTCTGTTGCAACAGCAATACAGTTCTGACATGCTTGTTTATGGAGCGGTATTCATGCAAATGTGGGTGGGGCAGTTTATATGTGAGTGGGGAATGGGCAGATGTAATGTATTGTGTTTGTATACACGTGTGTGTGTGTGTGTGTGTGTGTGTGTGTGTGTGTGTGTGTGTGGGGGTGTGCAACTCAGTCCATTTGATTTCTCTATACATCCTCCACACTGAGAATTGTGTCTATGTTGTATTATAGGGCAGCAGGAAGATGTTTGTAAAACCCTACAGGTCTAATACAGAATAGACGAGGACACAAGGGGCTGTTATAATGGCCAACAGTACTGCTATAGCAGCCCCACTAAAATGTAATGCTTCTACACAGTTACTGTTGCATTGATGTCTGTTCACTATAAGTGTAAATCTGATACATTTTACTATTTGGCTCTGCGTGAATATTGTACACATTGTGTCGATATATACAGTATACCTCATGACCATATGAGTCATTTTGTTACACTGTTTATACTGTAGTACGTGGGCAGGTGATTTACCATCACCATGATATAGAATTACACATATAACTTTGTTGGGCATATATATATTGGGCATATTGGGTATATACATAATTTAGCACTTGATTTTGTATAAACTAGAGTTTTTTTATCTTGACATCAATTAAAATGTTACAATAACAACTGTGCCGCTGAGATTACACAAAACATGCCGAAGTTAGGTGTTACTATCACCTGGTACGTAGCCAGGAAAACACAAGGCTGTAGCTAGCTAACTACTGCCACATTTAGATCAAACAAATAGTGAAAGGCTATCTATCCAAGTTCCATAAGTAATGCACTAATATAAAACACATGGTATCGTAGAGAAAGGTGTGTCTTGGGTTTGGATGTGGTACAGCAATTCTGTCTCTAAAGATTCAATCTTTGAAAGCAATTCTATAATAAATGAAAATATAAAATAAAGAGGGAATATGTGATGGTGATCAGTATGGCTTTTGGATGGAGTTTTATGTAATAGGTACTTGAATAATTAAGGGACTTGATGTCCAAAAGGAAAATAAAAAAAGGTCTTGTTCTGCCTTGTTGCTATTGTGCTGTCCTAGTACACGGCGTTCTGTTGATTAGCATACTGCATTGTTTAAAAGCCCCCCACCTCAGCACACGCCCGTCTCTTGCCAATAAAAGTCTATTAAGCCTGTTTGACTTTGCTAATGCAAATCAGTCTTTGGCGGAGAGTAGGGCAGCCAGTGCTGTAGTCCCCTGAACAACTGGTGTGACAGAGGAGTGATGTGGCTGAGAACAAATACATTAACACATGCAAATCACCAAATATCCAGTGGCAATATTTTGGTGGCGGGCCTGCTAATGACAATGGTGATATTAAAGATTGCCAAAGTAATAAAGACACTATCATTGCAATGTGATGCAAATGAAATAGCCAGTGGCAACAATGGGTGTTAATATTGATAATGACGGTGATAATAATGGTTATGAAGATGATGGAGCCATAAGCATACTTAGGATGATGATGATGTCGACAATGTCGATGATGATGATATCAATGGTGATGAGGTCGAATGGTACTTTTGTTATGCAGTAGATAAAGGGCTATGTGTTGCCTTAATTCTAACAGGAATTATGTAATATATATTTCTATATTTGTGTATTATATTCATATATACCACACTGAGGTTTACATGTTCAGAGTGACAACCTATGGACTGGCCCCAAGTATTCATTCTTGTGTAGTATTTGAATACATCTGTCATCTCTGATAAATATGTACAATATTAGCAACGCAGAATGTTCCCGCACACACACAGTACAATACTGTACAGCAGTGGGTTTTCAAAGTGCGGGTAGGGACCATACACCGGACAACTGGATGATTTTAATTAAATTCAATCTAATTTACTACGAATCTAATTTACTATATTTTTAATATAGCTATCTAAACTTGTGTTGTTCATGGTTTTTTAAATATTATTTAGGTATACACCTTTTGGCTTCATAATTAAAAGTTGTTCATAGCTTGTGATCGCAAGCTATGAACAATATTTGCAGACAGACGAAGAGGAGAAGGTGCTGTTTGTTCTGATTGAGGAGAACAAGGAAGGGGAGGGAAACCATTTACATTCTGAGAAACTTGGATCGCCTCAAATCACAGGACAAGAGAGAGAGAGAGAGAAAAAGAGAGAGAGAGAGGCAGCAGCTAAAATAAAAAAATAGCAAAAGAGAGAAGCAATAAGACAGAATGGGGTTGAGCAAAAAGATTTTTTATTCTGCATTTTTGCCTTGAACCTCAGGAATGCTTGTGATCTACTGTATAAAGACTATAAAAATACGACATGTATTATTACTAACTGGCGCAACCCGTCCTAGACCTCAGGAGGAACGTTTTCAAAAGATAAAACATGAAAAATAACATCTGTGAGACCATGAAATATATAAACTATGGACAGAGACTGCCAAGGAGAAAGTCCCCTTTTATTTGCAGAGACGTTAACAAAGATACCAACGATCCAAAAACCACAGAAACAGAACAACAAACAGGCTATGCAGGCTAGCTCATGCGGTAGTAGGCCTACCAGATTTATTTTACCACAACATTGTTCCTTTTATTCATTACTTTTAATCTAGAGTTATTTTCCCTAAAAAACACGTTTTAATGATGCTCATGGTTGTTTATATTATTATACGTTAATGTTTTATGTTACGCTTATGGTTGTGGCTCACTGCGTTGGAGCCTTAACTGTATGTGCTCCTCCATGGCTTGTGTGGTGCTGGGATGTCAGGAGGTCATGGAAGGTGTGTTTTCTCCACCTGCCGCCTGGCTCAGCACAGGGGGCCTGGCGTTCTAGCAAGGCCCAGCTCGGAGGGAAGTAGCCTGCCACTACCTCCAGAGATTAGATGGTCTCCGGAATTGGCATAGTGGTATTGATCGTATTAATTGTATTGTGTGCGTGTTCTGGAAACTGTGTGTGGACATCGGTGTGTCTGGAACGGGCAGGGGTCTTTGTGTGTCTGGTGTGTGCATCAGCGAGATGTGGTGCCGTGTTGCAATGTGTGTGTGTCTCTGTGTGTGTGTGTGTGTGTGTGTGTGTGTGTGTGTGTGCGCGGTGTCTGTTTTGCCACGGCGCAATCCATCCTCAGCGCAGATGGTTCTGTACTGTATTATCCTTATTCTGCACTGTGGGTCAGCAGGAACATGTCTCAACATATTGGGCTGACGTATAGGTTTGTGCAAGTGCGTGTGTGTGCCTGATTTTTGTTTTGTTTTATTCTTGTGTGTTTATTTGCCTTTGTGTGAGTCTGTAGTGTGTGTGTGTGTGTGTGTGTGTGTGTGTGTGTCTGTGCGCACGTGTGTGTGGTGGCAGCGTGAGGCTCTGACAGGGGCCAGATTGGCTCAGGGCTGGCGGGTAATTGACCGAGCACATCTTGTGGTCTTTACTCTCTCTCTCTCTCGTGCGCAAGCTTTCTTGTCGTTCTCTTCACCGTTACCTGGCTCTCCCTCTTACTTACATCGTCTGTTCCTCCTTCGATCTCTCACTCTCTCAATCCATCTTTTCCTTGACTGCCCTTTTCTCTTCCTTTAGTTACCTCATTCCCTTCCACCCTACGTGTCTCTCTCTTTCTCCCCGCTCTTGACGGAGGGGTTGTAATCTTTGTTCTACCCAGGAGGCCATGGGTGAGGCGGAGCACGGACGAGGCAAGGGCAAACGAGAGAGAGAGAGAGAGAGAGAGAGAGAGAGAGAGGAAAGCAGGAAGGGGGAGAGACAGGAATACAGGAAGGTAGGAAGACCAGAAAGAAAGATTCAATATGGACGCCAGAGAAACAGATGGCGGTAGAAAAAAGTGGGGAAGGAGAAAAAAGGACAGGTCTCACTGGGGAAAAGAAGTGATTAAGTAAAGAAGCATTAAAGAAACACAGAAGGAGAGAGAGAGAAGGAGAGAGATGGGTGATTACACGGGACAGATCATTAGTTACTCTTACTCCCTTTGTTTACTCTCTTCATGTATTTGTTTATATTACCTCCCACCCAGGCTCCCCGGGTTAGCTGCAGTGCTAGAACCTGTGCCCTCCAGATTACAGGACAAAGCTGTGTCTCTAACCAGTACGCCAGTGGTTTTCACTGGGACGCACCGAGATTGGTCACAAAGTGGTTGGAAGTAGTGGTTGGCAAAACGGGTTGCAAAATCATGATTTGGAAATGTTTTGAAATTATTTTGTTTTGATGATTTATAGATTATATTCTTATATTCTTACATTCTTATAATAGATTATATTCTTATATTCATATTTTCTTATTATATATGTAATATATATATATATATATATATATATACGGTTTAATTTGATTTTTAATTTTTTGAGTTGGTCGTGCCATGGGGGCCGCATGGCTGAAATTTCCTCATGGCAAGGGCAGCAATTACCCAGAATCCTGGCTCCCTACTCCCCCAGATCCCTGGGTCTGTATAGTACTGTACTGTGGGCTCCAACGAGAAGGCCTGAGTCATCTCAGCCAATGAATAGATAGAAGTACAGTCCCTCTCCACCTCTGATGCGGCACGGAGGCCGAGGGTGGAGATAAGGCTAATAAGGGGTCCAGCAGAGGGGGGCCGCTGCCCGGGCCACAACGGCATAAAGACAGAGGCTGAATGGAAAAAATGTGGTGGATTAGGGAGGGAGGGGTGGGGACGTAGGTGGGTGCATGCCTTGGGGGCTAGGACCAGGTACAGACCTCTGTCTGCAGAAGAGTAAAGGACACAGTGGAGGGCCAGATGGAAGGGAACAGAGGATGGGTGGAGAGCAGAGGGGGGGTAGGCCTTGTCCAGGGGGAGACAGAGGAGGGGTAGGCCTTGTCCAGGGGGAGACAGAGGAGGGGTAGAGCCGTGGGTGGGGGCGTGTGGCTGGTCGAGATGTAGGAAGGGGGATGCCGGAGGAAGAGAGGGGAGGAGAAAACATATTTGAAGGAAAAGCTCGATATCTATATCTGTCTCCTGTGTCTGTCTGTCTGTCTGCACATTAGCTGTACCACATAAGGGGGGTTGAGGTACAGAGAAAATTACAGGGTGGGTTTAAAAATTTCCACATTCTAAATAGGCAGAGTACATTCAGACCACGGGGGGAGAAAATAGGACACCCCCCCCCCCCCTACCCCATTAAAGAAAAGGGGAACACACAACCAGTGAACGGTCACATTTTCTAAACCAGGACAATGAGAAGGTATTACTATATGAATAAAAAATAGGTAACTGAGGGAGAGGGGAGGGGAGATAGGGATCCTATAGCTGATAAACCTTATATTTACAAAGCAAGCAAGTTAGCAATAGGATATCTTTACTAACTATAGATTCACCCTTGGCTGTCTTGTACTGTTTAATGCACTGGGGTGACACGGTGTGGGCGTGTACAGATACTGCCTGATTGACATCTCCCTGAATCTCCTATACAAGGCCGTTGTGTCGCAGCCTTAAGGGCAAGATTGGAAGAGGCCCAATCAGCCAAATTAACTCAAAACACATGTGTGGGTTTAAAACAGCCAACAACAAAAATATAAACAGCGAATGAAAAAATTGACCTGGCACAGCGGAACCGCTCTCTTTTAATTCCCTTATCATTTCCAAATACACCAAATTGCAACTGTGTTTCAGAAAGGACGCGCCTGTGCCCTGCTGAGCTGCATATTACATTAATAGAGTACAGGACCTGCGTGATTAGTGCAACAATAGCTGCTATTGTCGGACATTAATTGGAAATATAAATGCTAGCACATTTATGTCCAACCCGCTGTATTTAAAACCCCTAGGGAATGGAGGAAATGTTCCCTACATCATAAATGACATAAAAAGGAGCCTTTGTCTTTGTGAAAAGCTACATAAGTGAGACGAAAAAAGGACCAAATCATTCGGAAAAAAGGGAAACGTGACTGCAGGGGAACATGCTCTTTGGAAAACGAGGCTCTGCCGTAATTTGGTACAGTGCATCCACTGTGCTGTGATTACATGCTTCATTTGGCTCACACACACACACACACACACACACACACACACACACACACACACACACACACACACACGGACACATCCACCACAACAATTATCCCTGGACACATTTTAGTGTGTTGTCATTCAGCTCATTTACTGATTTACTCATTTTCATTTAAATAACACAAACACACGCGCGCGCGCGCACACGCGCACACGTGCACACGTGCTCTCACCTGCTCTCTCTTAGTTTGTCTTTCTGTGACATCATCATGAAAACATTTACAAAGCCGTCCAGCATGCGAACACTCGCATTCTGCGAGGCATTAATTACACGGGCAAAAGTTAATTGATCAAATCCTGTTGTTTTGTTCCTCGTCTGTCAATTACAGAAGGAAATGTCACAGTGGAACATTTCTTGGCGTGTGTGCTTGTGTGTGTGAGTGTGTGAGTGTGTATGGGAGAGGGGGGTGCTTGGATTGGGTTGAGTTGTTGTGTCTGTGTGTGTGTTTGCTTTCACAATGTGAACTAGAACCTTCCAGAGAGCTGCTGTGACAGTAATTAATTCGCGCTTGCTAAGTGTTGTGTACTAAACAATAGAATTCAGTCCACGTTCACATAGACACATTTAATTTATTTGTGTGTCTGTGTACACATACTGTACGTGCACGAATGTGTGAGAGTGCCACAAGACTCACGTGTGTGTGTGTGTGTGTGTGTGTGTGTGTGTGTGTGTGTGTGCTTGCGTGCATGTGAGTTCAAAACTTGATTCATACCCCATTAGTTTCCTCCAGGGCTCCAGGGTTGCTGTTTGCCTTATTTGCTGGCACTCTTACATTAAAACCTCTTTAGCTATCTCCCATTCCCATCCAGCAGATTCAATCACTTTTACATATTATGTGGCTTGGGGTGATCGGCTACAACCACAGCTATTTGTACCACTGCAAAGCGGAACCTTCCAGATACTGGATACAGATACCGAGGTCCTACACACACACACACACACACACACACACACAGTACTGGTCCAACAAAAACCCCCCAAAAAATTATATTGGAACTGCTGCGTCAAAAAACACGTCAAAAACACACTAGGCAATTGTTGGATGCCATCCATCTGCATCCATCTTCCTCCCACCCCCCTCACTGTATTGCAACTCTATTGACTCTCCCACACTTTTCCTGAGTAAAGAGCCAGTTGTCAGTCATACTTTCCTTAATATTTAGATGTGACTGACCTTTCCCTTCACCCCCTCCCCCTCTTCTGTTATTGGTGACGCTACAGACCAATAGCAGTAGCTAGCATCTGCGGTTGGAATCTCCCGTTCAGGTTCTAGTAGAAATGTTTTCTAGTAGTACGTTCAAAGAAAGCATCTAGCTCAGTGGTTTTCAAAGTGTGGGTCAGGACCCCACAAGGGGTCATGGAATTCCTTCCGTGGTTCAAAATAGAAACAGGATAAACAGAGGAAACACTGAGATGAAAAGCTACAGTTGTGTAGAGCATCACTCTAAATACCGAGTCGAAATAAACTAAACTGCACATGTTTATGTGCAGTCTGATGGATTCAACTTGACTCTCCACACGGCAGCAACCTGCTCCAGATGGTACACCTTATAGAATTATCTAGTATCTGTCTTCCTATTTGCTCTCCTGTTCGGCCAACAACTAAATAACTGTATACGAATAACTGGCTGTATTCTCCCCTGTACCGCGTCTCTCTCTGTCACCGTCCTGCTTCGGGTGTGTAATTAAAAACAGGAGGGTTGCCGTGCCAACTGCTACAGCAGTGGTTGGCATTCAGTTTGCGCACATGAGTGTGTATGGAAGCATGGGTGTGTATTGGTTTGCATGCACACATATAGAATGTGTGTGTAGACTGCGTGTGTGTGTGTGTGTGTGTGTGTGTGTGTGTGTGCACGTGACAAAGCACACAAGATAAACATTGCATATTGCAGCCCATATTCCACATCTCTGTCTATTGCCTTGGGCTGCACAGTCTGAAAAAAACTAGACACACATTCAGTACCTCCATTTTTCCAAAGCTCTCTGATGCGACCTTTCTTTTTATCTTCTGCACTTACGCGCTATTTCTCTCTCTCACTCCATTCTCCCCGACGACTGATAAAAATCAGTAGTCTTCCACTCTATTCTCTCTTTCAATCCCTTTCTTTCTACATCATTCCGTCTTTCTCTTTCTACCTCTTTTTAAGTCTTTCTATTTCAGCATTCATGAGTACTCAACCTCTTTCCACCTCTCTCTCTCTCTCTCTCTCTGTGTGTCTCTTTTTCTGCCTGTCTAATCCCCAGACTCTCTCTTTCTCTCTCTCTCTCTCTCTCTCTCTCTCTCTCTCTCTCTCTCTCTCTCTCCCTTTGATCCTCTTTTAACATGTTTTCCAACGATGCATTGTCTCAGCCCATTAACCAGACACAAGTCCTGTTGGAGATGAAGCCTTTGTCCAGCCCCCGTCCTGTCTCTCCTGGGCCCCGGTACGGCCAGGAGGGAACTGTCAGTGTGTGAGTGTGTGTGTGTGTGTGTGTCTGGGTGTGTGTGTGTGTGTCTGGGTGTGTGGGTGTGTGTGTGTGTGTGTGTGAGATTGTAAGAGCCCGATAAAGAGCTAGATTAACGTTGAGTGTTATGGTTTGGGGGCGGGTGAGT
>JAOEHI010000243.1:0-10921 GCA_025447815.1 Percopsis transmontana
TTCTGAAGGCGAAAGGGGGTCAAACACAGTATTAGTATGGTGTTCCTAATAATCCTTTAGGTGAGTGTATGTACTGCTCTGTTGACCAGTGGGGCCTCTCATATAATGTGAGTTAGGGGTTGACCGATCGGCCGATGCCGATTATTAGTAATTTAAGAGACCGATAACCGATATTTGGAACCAATATTCATTTGCAATAAAAATGAAAATATTGGTGTCAAAATTAAGAGTAAAACAAACTCCACCACAAAACGTTGTTGAAATGCCTTTAAGCATATGTTTAATTTAAAAACAACTGGTTGTAATACAACTATATTCCTTTAAGGGGGTGGTGCATTGGGACACGTGTGCTGTCAACATGGAGATGGCAGGGCTTATGTGTGTGTGTGGGTGTGCACGCTACCAGTAGACACAGTTTAGTGGCAGGCAAACGCGATATGTAACTACAGTTCGTTTCCCTGTTCACTTAAAGTGGAGAATAAATAAAGGAACGGAGTGGCAAGGATGACACCTCCCTCGTCTCAATCGAAAAATATCCGCAGTAAAGAAATGTCCCAACTACGGTTCGGAGCCGAATTAGCCAGGACGTGACATAGGTAACAGAAGGCAGAACAGAAATCATACCCTAGCAAGGGAAATATTCAGTAAACGTAATATTCAGTGACATAATAATATATAAAATATATACCTTTTCCAGAATTTTAGAGCTATATTAGTCTCTCAGTTCAAGGTGCGGAAATGGCACCCGAACAGCTGACCTACCTCGGAACGAAACGGGTCAGGCTGCAAGCAAACACAGAAGGCAGACGTGCCTACAGTATATCGTAATGATTTATAACTGAAATTGCCATTCAAAAAACCTCGTCCTTTATCCATCATTCACCACGGACATGCTAGTTATAATAAAAAAACAATGAATGCACCGAATGCTGCTAGTGGCTTGATAAATAAACTATGAGTGAAGCAATGGTCATATGAAAACCTGCAGTCAAGAGTCGCCGATGTCGTATACGACAGCAAAGACGTTGTACACGAAAAACTTAATTTCTCGGGAACACTGCATACTAAAGACTTACTCTTTTTTTTTGCCCAGAAGGGTAACTTAGCGTTGTGCCGTTCCAATAAACTACAATGAACTAGTTAATAACCTTTAAGGAGACAAAAGTGGATACAGGCAACAGAGACAGAGTGCAATGCGTCATATTACTGTGAAAACTACACCCACTGGAGAGGAACACAATCTGCGCCACAATATACTAAACTGCTTTAACTAGCTAAAAACATTAGAAATTTCACCATGTCATGGGATTATTCACACAAACAGCGGTGGACTGAACGGAGGAAGAGCGGGGAAGCGGCCACGGCGGACCCGGGCGGCTTAACGCCACAGCAGGAGGGGAGCCAGGAGGAGCAACGACAACGGGGGTCCAAGGGAGGGGGATAAGTCCCAACCCCCAGGCTCCTGTACAGGTGTGTTTGTTTTGCTGTTTGGTGCAGTGGGCCCTGGGTTCCTCGTGGTGCAGGACAATGCCCGGCCTCATGTGAACCGTGACCCTTGACACTGTTACCACAAGTAACACAAAGGTTGCCGTATGCGCTCAGAACCGGTGCACAATCGACAAATTACTGGTGCATATAGTAAAGCTAACCCCACACACACACACACACACACACACACACACACAACCTGGCTACAACCTGATTTACATATTTGCCTGATGTGTACTGTTACTGTAGCAACACTGTAATAGGGTTACAGGGCTCTAGGCTAAAAAAAAAAAAAATATCTAGGAGCCATTGGCTCCTAAACCCAAAATATTTAGGGGCCAAATCAAATTTTCAGGAGCCAAAATATAGTGATGTCATATGACATATGAATTCATTGATAAACAGCTATCTCACACTGCCTTTTCTTTTCCCTCTGTACTGTCTGCCTTTGTTTACTCTGCCTCCCATAGTTTACACAATGTATTCTTTACATACACAATATGTGCAATTTTCAGTATATCATATTGAATCATATTACCGTAAATACTTAAATGTACTTAATGTCATTTGTTTCTTTTTTTTCACTTTTTAATTCAACTATTTACAATTAGTTTCCTGTTTATTCAGGCTCAGAGTCCGTATCTCCCACCACCACCATGTCAAGGTCACTTGGCCAACCAGTATAGTTAGGTCTGCGCGTTCTTTTGCTTGCAGACAACCAGCGCTTCAAACTGGGCTCTGGGTCAAACTAGTCAAGTGAGGGGGCCCTCTGTACTGATCCTAACTAAGTCTTCCAGTGTTTTAACACATAAGGAACTGCGCACTTTGGACTTTATTCTATTTTGTGCTGAGAATCCTCTTTCGCACTGAGCTGCGGATATGGGAAGAACCAGCATAATTTAAATCTGTGCAGAATGGCTCCTTCCTTAGCATCACTTTCTATAACTGTGTACGTCTTATCCATGAACTGACCTTTCACTAATGTTTTCAGCATTCTCTATTCCTTTTGCACAGCTATAACCTCACATCCACTGTTTGTCAAGAGATCTCTTTACCAATTCCATTTGGACGGGGTCTGGACGGGCAGGGAATGAGAAAAAGTCTGATATTTTTCGTTTGCGCATTTCGTTTTCTTCTCAGCTGGCTAACGTTAGTCAACTACGCAGTTAGCTAGCCTACATATAAGGGATAAATTCAAATTCCAAACCACATCAAACTAAATTAAACACCTTTAATAAAGTTAAACTTTAACCCGATAAACGTGACGTTAAACCCGTTTCTGTTCCTCTATACAGCCGACGCGATAGGGCAGGTACACGCATGCGCAAGAGGAGATGAGAGTTCAGTAGCCTAGCACAACAAGACGTATCCTAATTCCTATTTAATTTGTTTTAAAACAAATTGTTTTGTTTGTGGGTAACATTCGCCACTGGCGACTGGCAGAAAAAATGTAAAAGTCGCCATCTGGGTTATTAAAACTCTTGTAAAAGGCCTAGCCCCAAATTCACCCAATGAAGATCGCTATTTGAAAACAAAATTCATTCAGCGATCCTTGCTAGCTAGTTATACTTAAGTAAAACTAGCTTAAGTTACTTAAGTTAAGTAACTGGCCCTCTGATTGCGCCACATAAAAAATTGCACACGAAAAAGATAGATTTCTCACCTGGAGACAGCACAGGTTGAAAATCTGATAAAAGCTCTAATTGATATGAGGTGCACTAGTGAAAGCTGAGGGAAAGAGTAGCAATGAAATTACGTTAATAGACTGATGGGAATTTTGTAAAATACAGCTGGGCGGACTAACAAGAAAAGTGCTTCATCAGTTAAAGATACACCTTCAAGCAGGTATCCCTGATTTAATGTCTATGGCAATTCGAGCCGCACTGGCGCGCCTAGCCAAGTCTTGGGCAATTATTAAAAACAAAAGATGTCGCTTGGCATTGCAGGCAACTTTGTGTGTTAGCACCTTGGACCGTGAGAAACAGCATTTTGTTCATTCAGATGGATGCATTTTTCAAACACACTTCCAACAACAAAGACCTCAGATTCTCTAAGTAGGAGGACAAAAGCTATCATTTGTGCGAGTAAAAATTTCACACTTGAATTGTTGCCAGCGAGATGCACCGATCGACCGGCCATCAACCGGAATCGAACGGCTTTTGCTTCTAACACACGAGGCCTATATGCTCAATGCACACAATCTGTAATGTCTGCAAAGGAAACGCAGACGAACTACAGCGGAGATCAACTTTTTACACAGTGTTTTTTAATGTGGGAATATTGCGCCTCGTCGTTCTGTGTAAAAGGTAAGGAAGCGAAATGTTGTTGTGTCTAAGCCAGCGGCGGAGGTAGTCACATAGCCAGAACAATGTCTGTAGCTACATAAACAGTCACATAAGTCACCACTTTACCTTTGACGAAGTGGTCACTGCACACATCGACTTCTCCTGACCGCAGATGAAGGTTCCCAAGCCATCTTTGCCCGCACTTATCTGTCAATTTTTTACATTAGTCCCCCTTATGGACTAAAAACCTTCGGTACTGGATAGAAACTCAGTGGTTTCTCGGTTGGAACGATTTTAACAACCATAAACTACGCAAACCTTAAGCATGTTGATTTCTTTGTAAATTTTGAATTTTTGAGTGTTGCCTCATGTAGATAATTACTTCCTGACCCCCATCTGAGCTTCGCTCCACAGCAACGCACTGGCGTGACGTCATATGCAAACAAGCTATTGTGACTGGGATTGTGACAGTCCAACTGTGATTTACATTTTTTTAATTTATATAATTAAGGAATGTACATAAACTATCGTACTCTCACAAGCCCTCTGTCTCTCGCTCTCACTTGTAGGCTGCACATCTCTCGTCACATACACAGCAAATTAGAATTCTGGGACCCTCTATTGGCCTTCTCATGTATGTACATATATTCGCTGCATGGTGGGACGTTATGCAACGCCAAACCATGCAAATTGATGTTCCACCATCTGTAAACCATACACATAGATATATAAAACAATCATGTTCATTCATTATTCAGCGGGTCATTTTACCACAAGCCATAGACACATTGGGCTATGCCAGTCAGGGCCCTATTTTAACGATCTAAGTGCACAGGCTAAAGCTCATGGCGCAAGTGCATTTAGCGTGTGTCCAAATCCACATTTGCTAGTTTAATGGCAGAAAAAAAAAATGGTCGGCACACCAGGCCCATTATTCAAAAGGGTTGTACTTAGTCTCTGGATTATTCATGGGTGTGTTTTGGGTGTAACATGCAATAAACCAATCAGAGTGTCATCTCCCATTCCCTTTCGCAGATTCTAATATAATGGTGCACAAGTAGTAAGAAAGAACGGTGCGCTGCAAGAGAAACCGATCTGTACGCGAGCAGACCATCTACGGCAAGAGTAGGATTCCAGCAGGATAAAATATCTTGATGTAGGCCTACACAATAATAATCTTTCACATTCTAATCTTTTTATTTGTAATCTTTTACATGTTTGTGTGCTTCTGTGCATCCCTGTATGTATAACAGGCAGAGTGTATGCGCGTTTTGCACCTGCCTATGTTCATAATGCGCCCTTAAACTAAGAGTGAAATGCACCATTGACTTCAGACCAGTTTTTTGTTGGTCAATTCGCGCAATCGCTTTCCGCTGCATCAAGATTGCAATGCGCATTTGCTATTTAAACAACGTGGGCGCTGGACAGGAAAATGACAACTGCATTGGTCTGAAACTAGACACTTGCGTTGACACTTGCGTGTCAACGGGTACAAGATAGCGCCCACAGTCTCATCAATGAGCGATGCTGAGGTAACTTATCAACACAACATCTGTTCTACTCCGTGTGACTGCATATAGACCTTTATCCGCCAGTGCCGTTTGTGTTGTGTAACGTTACGCTCTTTGGTCACGCCTCTGGTTCCGGAACACCGGATTGCTATGTAAAAGGACACACTGCTATATCACACAATATTATAGTGTGTCACGATAATATCGCTTTATCGCCCAAGACTATTATGTAGCCAGCAGTTCAAACATTGGTCTATACATTTCAATCCAGACAAAAAAAAGTTGTTAAAAGGTTGTATTTCTGTTTTCGAACAGATTATGGTTAACTTATATAACTGATTACGGTTTTTGAAGGCTTCAAATGGTTACCTATTAAATAAGCCCAGTGAGAAGCGTCAGCATAGAGTAAGTTTCGCAGTACCAAAGCTATTGGCGAGGTTGTTCTATGCACCATTGTAAATTATGTGAGGCAATCTTTTGCGGTCAGGGTTGAAAAAAAAGTAAACATATCCGTTAGGAAACTGTACGAATCTCATCTTGAGTCGTGGCTGAATTGTCTTATTATCAAATGCAGTGATTAGTTTGGCGTGTAAAGATAATGACAGAAGAGGGAGATTCCATACCATTGGCGGCAGTGAGGAAACACTTGTTGTTACCGCGGGCCTTGTTGGTCAGTTCCTCCGTGATGTCCATGTGGACGTGAATTTCCTCTCGCATCTCATCCAGCACTGCATACAAATCTGCCTCCCAATACTCCTTATCCATATAGTCTATAAGCTCTGCCAGCTGGACCTGAAGAACAGAGGACAGAACAGAAGAAAAGTAAAGCAAAAGAGAAAAAGGTGTAACAATAACTTTTACTATATTACTATATGTAGGAGATGGTTAATTATAATGATTTACCTTGGTGCTGTAATACCAGACATCTTTGTCCTCCTGCTCCCCATCCTCCTCTCTGCAAAAGGGACAGGACAGGATTGGAGAAGTTAGGAAACAGGGAAAAGAATTGGGAAGGCAAGGAGGAAACATTAATTATTTGCTGTAAAGGAGCACATCATGGTCTTAATATCAGGCATGCATTCAACTATGAATACAAATAAAATGGACAAGATTTGGACATTTACTCACACCTTTATTCTAAAACAGGTGGTCATAATTGGATAAGAGGGCACCTACCGGCACACTGACAGCCCCGGCCTCTAGAATAGCAACAGACCACTATAGACTATTCTGCTACAGTTGAACATTAACACGCTCTGAAAGGCAGAGGTCATTTCAAATCTGAAACTCATTCCATATTGCCAGTTTTCTTATTTAATAATACATTTTAATTGGGGGGCACCTTTCAGGACGCTCGAGGACAAGAATATTACATTAGAAGTGCAGTACGTATACATAACATTAAAAGTAAAAGTGCAGTAATTATTTTACTATTATAGAACTTAATGAAAACTTATTACACTGCAGCAGCACTGACTTACTTACAGTGCAATTACTATTATTGTAGTACATATAAGGATACACTTTTTTATTTTTACAGCAAATACTTGAAATTGTAATACAGTGCAATACGAAGTCTCATCACAGGTCATTTTATGAGCTCCTTTTATATTGTTATGTATATAGAGCCAGCTACTAAGCTAGCATGTGCGCTTTATGTATATTGCTCAAAACAATTAAGGTAATCATCACAGTATAACACTAAGTCAATTAAATTTCAGGGATATCAATCTGTTGGTCATGTTGTAGGGCTCTGGCAGTGCTCCTCCTGTTCCTCCTTGCACAAAGGAGCAGATACCGGTCCTACTGCTGAGTTGATACCCTACTACGGCCCTGTACAGTTCTCCTCGTGTAACGGCCCGTCTCCTGGTATCTCCTTCATGCTCTTGATTGACTGTACTGGGAGACACCCTCTTGCAGCGGCACGTATGGCTGTGCCATCCTGGAGGAGCTGGACAGCCTGTGCAACCTCAATGGGCTGCAGGTACCACCTCTTGCTACCAGTAGTAACAAAGACACTAGCAAAATGCAAAACTAGAGAAGAATAAAGAGAGCAATTGTCTGTGGCCACCACCTGCAAAACCATTCGCTTTTTGTTATCTTGCTGTTGCCTCTCTAGTGCCACTGTTGTCACTTTAATTTAAACCAAAACAGGTGACATTAATTTACAATCCATTATGCTTCGTAACTGTACATATTGATCTTCCTGAAGTTTTGACTTGATGTTATTCTGTGATGAATACGTGTACCCTTAGTTTTTTAGCATGTTGGAGATGTCAGTTTAAACCTACAGTTTTGCAATATGAAGGCCATTGTTTACATTTGGTTTTGTGCCACATTATACAATAGCCTTTGTCGGTGTCAAAATAAAATTGGCAATTATATATATATTTTTTTTATTTAGAACTGTCCTTGTGTGAAATTGCTTTATTAATTCTACCTACCTACCTACCTACCTACCTACCTACCTATTACATAGGTAGTCGACCGATTATCAGTCTGGACGATTATTATGGCGATAATAAAATTGAAGTTGTAATATATGCATTTATCCACCGTGCCCCAAAAGGTACACTGCCATGATCTTCCGCGATGTCCTGCCAGCATAGAGGCGGAGGAATTTGTTTATAAAATGAGTTAACCATTTCATGTTTATTGGTATAAAACATAGCTAGGATGTCAATTTTGAGACAGTAAAATACAACTGGCAAGCTAATGAGTCAGTAATCAGCCAATCAACCAAGTCATTTAGTAGACGCATTTATCCAAAGTGACTTACAATTACATGGTGCTATTACATGGAGCAGGTAGGGGTTAGGCATCTTGCTCAAGGATGCTTACAGGTAGTCCAAATCTGGGGCTCGAACCCACGACCTTCTGGCTGTGAGTCCAACACCTAGACAACTAGACTATCCAGCCCCTAGACACCTAGACAACTAGACTATCACATCCTTGCCTTCTGAGATACCTTGTCACCTTGTCAGATGCTGCCTATCAAGGCAACTATCTCTTAAGGAGATAGTTGCCAACTCTTGGCCTGAGACTATTAGGCCAAGACCAGATTTATTTATTCTTATTTCTCAAGCATTTTGTGTTTTTGAAAAGTTGAAATACTACTACTAATATTTTACTTAAATAACATGCAAAGTTCATAATTGTTAGTTTGAGTTATTCTAAATAAGATGTATTTATAAATAGTGTGTTTTACAAACCATTTATTGAAGAGCTTGAATATGAATTATTATTTGAATAAATGTGTTTTATCTGAATACAGCACTGTTTGACTGACTAGCGTCATCTACTACTACCTCTCTATTTTATAATGTATTACACATGTGCTAATGTAAAAGCATTTTTGAAAGAAACAACAAAACATAAAAAAATAAAATGTAAACTTACACTACGATGCGGCGGTTAAGAAACCAGTATTTGCGGCGATGGCGGTCGTAGCCGATGGGCAATTGGCGGATGTAGGGCCGGCTCCTCTGCGCCTCAGGGATGCAATCCATCACACCGTGCACCTTGTGTGCCACACACACCTCACACTGCCACTCATCCTCCGGGACCTCCTGCAGTGGTGGCTTCACACACTCCAGGTGGTAAACAGCTGAGCACGTCTCACAACAGAGCAGATCACCAAGTCGATGGCACACCCGGCAGTGGTCATCATAGGCGACCACGCCTTCTGACATGAGCTCCTCCCGGGCGATGTTAGTGGCCAGGAACTGGTCCACCAGGAACTGCAGCACCATGACCTTGTTCTCCAGTGGCTCAAAGGGGAAATCCTCACCCTCCTGGGAGGGCAGGATGT
Organism: Percopsis transmontana; assembly: GCA_025447815.1. Classification (NCBI taxonomy): domain Eukaryota; kingdom Metazoa; phylum Chordata; class Actinopteri; order Percopsiformes; family Percopsidae; genus Percopsis; species Percopsis transmontana. The sequence continues at coordinate 9,096 of JAOEHI010000243.1, forward strand.
GGTGGTACTCCAGGTCACTCTCACAATATGCCCGCACCACCTCGGGCCACGTCATCCCATCTATGAAGTACAATGTAGAGTTGACAGAGTCCTTGAGGTCTGCGGGGCCAAATGTGGTGTTGGACGTGTCCTCTTCCCGCAGGATGGCCTTAAGCAGGGAGATGTGTGTCTCTGCCAGCAGGGTGCACTGCTCCTGACCTGCCAGCGCTGCACAGAAGTCCTCAAAGCGGAAGGGGGAGAGGCGCAGCACAGATCCAAAGTTACGGAGAACTTCGTAAACAGCAGAGACGTTGAGGAGCTGCGAGGCGGGAATAAGGAGATCTTCAGAAGATTTAGGGAGCTCCAGAGGCGGAATGTCCTTTGTCTCAAAGATGGGAGAGTGTGGACGCAATGCCCGGCTCTTCCTCCGCCCTGCAGAAATAACTGAATGTTACTTTTTTTTTTAAACACTCCAATTCTAACAACCAAAACAATATTTAAAAGAAAAGAAAAATTTAAGAAAAATCTATTGGCATCAAACACCCAACCTTCTGTGGGCTGTACTGCAATAAAAATAAATAAAATATTATAATACTTATTTTATGTATCACCCATGAACAAATGATGGTGTTAAAGTCTACTGTCATGGTATTTTCACAACCGTTTGGACAAAAGAAAACAGTCTCCTTTAACAACTTACTGCGGTGTGAGAAATTAGTGCTTTGAAAAGTGAAAATATACACAAAAACAAAAAGTTTGAGTTCACTTAGAAATGTCCTTGTTTTTGAAAGACAATAACATAACAATTGTTAATACATTGTTAATGTTGTAAATGACTATTGTAGCTGGAAACGGATGATTTTTTTATGGAATATCTACATAGGTGTACAGAGGCCCATTTTCAGCAACCAGCACTCCTAGTGTTCCAATGGCGCGTTGTGTTAGCGACTCCAAGTTTATAATTTTAAAAAGGAAAATTGATCATTAGAAAACCCTCTTGTAATTATGTTAGCACATCTGAAAACTTAAGCTGATTAAAGAAGCAATAAAACCAGCATGTTTGGGTTCGATTACAGGCTCAAAATAGTCAGAAATAAAGAACTTTATTCTGAAATTCGTCAGTCTATTCTTGTTGTTCTTGCAACTGAAAATCTCATAAAATACAGAGTAGTACTCCCTTACAGAATAGCGCAAACTGGCTCTAACCAGAATAGAAAGAGGTGTGGGAGGCCCAGGATCACAACTGAGCAAAAGAACAAGTACATTATAGTCTGTAGTTTGAGAAACATTGGTCCTCAACTGGCAGCTCCATTAAATAATACCCGCAAAACACCAGTCTCAACTTCAACAGTGAAAAGGCGACTTGGGGATACTGGCACTCTAGGCAGAGTTGCACAGAAAAAGCCATATCTCAGACTGGCCAATAAAATTAAAAGATTAAGACTGGCAAAAGAACACACTGGACAGAGGAAGATTGGGAAAAAATGTTATGGACAGACAAATCTAAGTTTGAGGAAGCACATTCATGAGATGCAGACCAAATGAATAGATACTGGAGGAGTGCTTGACGCCATCTGTCAAGCATTATGGAGGCAATGTGATGGTCTGGGGGTGCTTTGGTGGTGGTAAATTTGGAAACTTGTACAGGGTATAAGGGATCTTGATGAAGGACATCTATCACTCCATTTTGCAAAGCCATGCCATACCCTGTAAGCGGCACTTGACTGGTGTTTTCTCACATGGAATAGCCTTCATTTCTTAGAGCAAGAATAGGCAAGTTTCAGAAGAAAGTTCTTTGTGAAATTTTGAGCCTGTAATCAAAACTTCTGATGCTCCAGATACTCAAA
>JAOEHI010000244.1:0-12500 GCA_025447815.1 Percopsis transmontana
CCCACCCCCACCCCCACCCACACCCCCACCCCCCACCCCCACCACCACCCCCCCCCCACACACACACACAGCCTCACCTGCATCAGGCAGGAAGTCCGCCCCCTCACTCAGCCGCAGCAGCAGCCCCTCCAGCAGCCCTAGGACCGGCACAGGAGGCCGCAGGCAAGGCCGGCTACGCCTTCCTCAGCTGGGAAGCCGACACCGCCTCTCCCACAGCAAAGAGAGCCTAGAGGGGAGCCCAGCCGAGAGGCCTGCCGACCCTGAAGCGGAGCCCAGGGAGGCTGCACCGCAGGCAGACACGGAAGAGTCTTGGTTGTCCACCAAGGCATTTAGCAGCCTCTGTGATGTGATTGTGATGGACAATGAGAGTGCAGAGAGCAACGGCTTTGCTTCCAATGGCAGTGTAGATGGTAGGGCGGAGCCAGAGAGCTTCCTGCTGCAGCACGGAGAAAGCGACTGTCTGGAGGCCATTTACAATCTCTATGCAATATCAGTAAGTACTGGGTCTCCACATGGGGGGTTAGACAAACTACAAAAATGTATTTATTGTTCCAACACATCACTTGCAATGGGTGTCCGGGCCTAACTCTCAATGGTATCTTTTAATGCATTAATGGATTGCCATTTAAATTTTAGTTTCATATGTTTAATAAGATGTGCATGCATTTTTTTCAGTTTATGTTTATATTCATCATTTTTGTTGTTGGTCAGTGTTTGTAAGTAGTTAATTGTTTGCAATTCATAACACTGGGATATGGAACACTCCACAAGTATCTCTAATGCTCATGTAAATGTAGGTCAATTTGTTAGTGTCTGCAGGCCACTGGCAATACAGTCAAGCAACAAACACACGCTTGGTGGTGTGTTAGCATGAACTTTGGGAACAACTATCATGTGAAATTCCTGCAGGTACATCCTTGTCATACAGAGGTGCATTTGGGAAAAAATTGTTTGTCCCTCTTATTTCTTAACAGTGCCATTCAGGAATCATGGGAGGTGGCCACTATGTGACCTATGCCAAAAATCCCAATGATAAATGGTACTGTTACAACGACAGTAGCTGTAAGGTAAGTGATTTTAGCTTCTGTTTCAAGTAATATCAAGTAAAACCCTTTTGTATAGCTTTCTAACACTGACATTTGCGATGAAATATCTCATTTGGTTGCTGTATTAATGAGCCAAATGAATATGGATTCTTTAAACCGCCCTTGACTTCTATTGTGTCTCAAAAACATACTGATGCATCTGTCGCGCTGGACTAAACATTTCTCTGTACTCTTTTTTTTCTGACATCTCTAGTGTCACTGTTTCCTCAGTGACATTTACACTATGGCCAAAAGTAGGTGGACACCCTTTCTAAAAAAAAAAAAAAGCATACAGCTTCCAAATCTCCTTAGACAAACATTTTCAGTAGAATGGGTTGTACTAAAGTACTCAGTGACTTTAAACGTGGCACTGTCATAAGATGCCACCTTTGCCACATGTCTGTTCATGAAATTTCTTCCCTGCTAGATCTGCCCTAATTTTCCCCAGTAAACTGAAAGTGCTATTATTGTGAAGTGGAAGCGTCTAGGAGCAACAACGGCTCAGCCAGGAAGCGGTAGACCCTGCACGCTCACAGAGCAGGGTTGCAGAGTACTAAAGCGTACAGTCTGTCCTCTACCTCTGGAAGCAACATCAGCATTTCCATTCCATCAGCATTTCCATGCGCAATGTCAAGTGTTGGCTGGAGTGGTGTAAAGCACACTCTGGCGCAGTGGTAACGTGTTCTCTGCGATTATGAATCACGTTTTGCAATCTTGCAGTTTTTTACTGTCATGAGCACAGAGAAAACATACAGATATTAGAAATACAGAAATCACTTTTTATCCTCCAATGAAAATTAAATGCCTTTAGTTCCACAAATTTTGCAAAACATGCTATGGCTTATTGTTTGCACAAATAGGCATGTATGTCCTTTTTAAATACAAACTAGCCCTTAACACTAGGATCGCCGCACAACGATTAGTCAACTGCTATGAAGTTGAGGGAGATTATTTCTTGATATCTTTGAAATTACACTTGAAAACAAAGTTCAGAGCGATTTTCGTGGCTTCCAGAAATGGCCGGTGTACTCTGGCGTAAATACAGAACTTACCCCTTATTCAAATCTGCTACCAGAGCCACAGAGTTTCCTCCAGTCAATAATTTAATTGACAATTATTAATTTTTGAATTGTTTTTACATTGAAGCCCTACAGTATATATTAATGTATTGGTGAATAGTGATGATTCATTGGTTGCAAGGCATAGGCTAGATTATTCTATTTTAGCCTAATAGCTTCTGGGTCTACCAAGACATTGTTCCAAATGGTGTTCTTTTATTGTTGAATAGCAGAAAAACAAGTAACCCTTCATTAAAAACGAACTTTTGCGATCGTCGATATACAATCATATAGCCTACAGTGCTGATGTGTGATAGATGTAGGTACTGTATAGTTTCTCTCAACTCTTTGGCCAGCTGAAGAATAAACCTACTTCTGGAGATTTCGTTATTTGTATAGAAATAGAAAATGCGCATTTATGGAAATTCAGTTTGTATATTATAGAATATGGCCTCAGGCTAGCACCGTGTTCCCCCTTTTACTAAATACAGCCATGCCATCTGATCCATAACATCAATGCCCACTTTCGTCTTATTATAGAAGTAAACCCTACCTGGCAACTTTTTTGATCCTGTATCCAGTATCTTGTACTCAAGATGCATATATTTTTTGGGCTATGTTTACTAAATTTTTAGTGTGGCCTTCCCTGTCTTCATAATGGCCATACTGTATTTTTCCTTTGCCTCTGTTCATGGGGGCACTTCACCCCTTTTCTTATTCATTGTTCCCAAAAGAGTAGTTCTAAGGTTGTTGGCCTGGGCTAGCAATCGAAGAAAAAAAATTCTGTTAGAAAATGTGGTCAAGAGTCTAAAGGATTCAAGGCATTACAGGTGGTAAAAGCAGTCATGAGGACTACTGGTTTGTTGACTTGGGCAATCCCATTTTCAAAGACGCTATGCCCACAACAGTTTTGAGATATGCGATTTCTAAGGTTTGATGATAAAACCAAAACACCTTGCAGTAAATAAATTTGCAATGGCATCCAAAATATTTGTGCAGAACACCATTTCCTGTTACATTTCAGTTCACTTAGTACATAGCCAAAAAATATGACAGATTTGGAATAAAGTTCTGGATGGTCAACCCTGTTTAATCAATGGGCGGGTATATAATCGTCTCTCGCCTATTTATTTAAAGTTTTCCACTTTAGATATCAATTCAGCCTGAATTTTATGAATGTCAAATTCTTACCCGTAGCACAACCGAATTGCAGCCATCCTCACTATTTTCCCCGCCACTAAAATTTTTGCTGAAACACAGAGGCTACTAGATAAAGGCAGGTGCATGTTCTGAGTGGCATAACCTCCATCCATGCATAGCCTCAAGTTTGTTGTGAAATCTTTTGGGGAATAAACTCGCCCTGCATGCAGTAAAAAAAGAGTTTTAAAAGCAATATTGATTTTTTGTTAAAACCTCTATATATTTATTATCTCAATATAAATCAACATGCACACATTTGTGGTTAAAACATCTTTTGAAACCAAAACCAAAAACAAACTTTTTCCACCCTCCACTGACTTCCATTTTATTCTGACGAATATTGGACAGTGCTCCAAGTTTCTACTACTAGCATCTATTCTCAAAGTTACCTCTTCAATTTAAGATGTATATTTACATATCAAGGATTAATGATGGAAAAGTCTTGAAGGGACACTCCTATCACATTATAGCCCTAGAATCCCAAATAATTGCCAAGGAGCAATCGGGTGTGGAAGAGGCTCGTGCTCACACTGATTTTAACCAAACTAACATTGCTGTTTTGATTATCTGATTTTTGTGACCGAGGAAATTAGAGAAATACATGCTAGCAGAGGCTTGACCCATTTATACATGTGCTAGAGGTATGCTTTTTTTTTTTTTTTTTTTAGTCAATGAGGGTTGAAAATTAAAATCTGGTCTCCGCTTTATTATCCGATTTATCTTAATTTTATCCTGAATGGCAGCATGTGGATTTATATTTAGGACTCTAAGGAGTCGAGGGTTCAATATCGCGTTAATGCCTGACATCGCTTAACAGGAACAAGTGTAACATGTTGTGGCATTGCTTCCTAGGAAGTGCACTCAGCGGAGATTGACACAGACTCGGCCTACATCCTCTTCTATGAGCAGCAGGGGGTGGACTACTCTCGCTTTTTGCCTAAGACAGATGGCAAGAAGATGGCAGACACCAGTAGCATGGATGAAGACTTCGAGTCTGACTACAAAAAATACTGCGTCCTGCAGTGATCACCCATTGTCTTCCACTGGCCCGACAGCACTCACTGTCTGTGGGCAGATTGGCCAGCATACGCTAAGGAAAACTGAACCATTTCTTAATGTGTAACTGTAAATTACTAGAATACTAAATGCCATCTGACAATGGTCTTTTTTTCTTTCTTTTTTTTTTTAAGGGATGTATCGCAGCACTTTCTACACAAGTGGTTAAAAACAAGGATTTTTAAGAGGTTTGCCAAGAGAACAATTTAGCCCCAGAAAAAGCACTGAACTAGTGCACTTTGTCGAGCCCAATGAAACAAAACTCCCCTTCCTCTGAACAACGCGACCCATGCCACAAAATAAATGTTAACAATCTTGCACACTAACACATCTTTTAAAGCATCAGTATGACAACACATCAACTGACATTGCTTCCTTGTAGTGTATTAATCATTTGATGTCCGAATGAAAAGTACAGGCAAGAGGTTTGTGAGTCTCATAGTTCCAGACAGTATGGTATCTACTAGAGAGATAATTTATTTGATACTGTATTCGGCTTTGAAGATGCTCCTCCAAAGGTTTTCATTTTTGCTCCACATTAGCTATAGTGTCACTAGGACAAAAAAAAATCGTATGCTACCTCATCAATATCTGCAGTCTATTGGCAAACTGTACTCTACTTAAGGTTTGTGACAGTATTATCAAGATGGAGCAAGCGCAATTGACATGCTCATCTTCATGTAGTTCAAGGTATACACACAAAAAATAAACCCCTTTCTAGGATGAACCAATCTACCATAATTTGGCCCTTTTGGCCACAATTGCCAAATATCAGTAAGGATTTTGATTTCTGCAATGGTGTCTGATGTAAACCAATAATTAATTAATTTAATATTTTAATTTGAAGTAATTTTACAGGTGCCATCGTGTTTGATTTCAGGGCTGCTTTATGCTTAATACATTTTTTATTTCTGCAAATGCTTTATTTTAAAAACTTTTTTTTATGACTGTTAATTTAAAGATGTTCCCATTGCTACTGCTTCGAAGTCAAGTTAAGAGAACAGCGCCACTGACAAGCCATAGCTTACAAGGCCTTTAGCCATAGCTAAAGGCAAAGTAATTAAAAAATTCCACAACTGTAAGAGAGGTCAAGAAACACTGATTTACAGGCTCCCTAGAACCTTCAGAAGAATTTGATAACAAGAATTTATGACGTTTACCTTTTGACTTGTTGTATCTCTCAATAATACCAGTAAGTCTGTTAGTATGTCATTGTTATCATGGCTGCTGTTGTTTAGTTTAGTCTGTCATAGTTAAAGGTACACTCTTTGATTGCGTTATAATACCCCCAGAACCTAAAATCCCAAAACATCTCCAGCTCACTGTTTGTTTTGAAAATACTGCAAAAGTGTATGTCACTGTGGGGGTAAACTTATGAATTTGGTTGCAGTGTGGGAGGGGCATGCACTCTTGAGTAATTCCAGAGACAAATAGTTTGACAAACCATTGGGTCAGTAAGGGTTTTAAGTAAATGTGTTTCCTCAACCAAACATGTTTGAATCATATCTTTACTGTAAAAATATATTTTCCAAGTATTTAAATAACAAAAATAGAACAAAATACATTTGTCATTGCCATTGTATCCAGCATCATAACATGTCCAACAAAAGTGTCAAAAAAGTTTTGATTTAAAAAAAAAAAAAAGGTAGAGCACTCAGGAACACTGTTTTTTCCGAATGTACTTTACTATGAATGGGCCTTTGCTAAATAGACCATATATTTATTCTGATGTTTCCGGACACAGCAGCAGTTATCAGATGACTTGTGTACTGTTAGCCTTTGACACATTTTTGATACCCATTTCTCTCAGTCTGGCTGTTACTGGCATGTTTTGAGAAACTCATCACTGTGAACAGAACAACAGACATGAGATGCAAATAATGGTCACTTAAAGGTAATTTAAAGGTACACTAATTTATTGATTTATACTAACCCCCAGAGCCCCGAATTTCTGCCCTAGTTCACTTTTATATTTTGAAACTCAACTGTCCACAAAAATGGGTAACTATAGAGGGGAAAGAGAACGGTGTGAACCTATAGGAGCTCTGTAGGGGAAGAGTATAGTTCTCATCACTCACGTACTTCTGTGCGTGAGGGGCGTGCGCTATGAGTTTCAAACCAAAACAATGTCTATATAATATTTTTAAAATACTAAGGAAATTCTAGACACAAATCAAAGAGTGTCTCTTTAAAAGACATTTTCAGCTTTTAAAATCATACTTTTCTGCTTACTGATTTCCACCGCCTTTCTAATGTTTTAGCTGCTGTATTTATGTGGAGTGGGTGATTAGAGTGATTGATGTACTGGATAGAAAAGAAAGCTATGTTTTCCTTGTTGGTTAATATGTTGAACAAAACTAAATGTGTGAGTGCTGTTGATGTTTACCAGCGTTTTATTTCTTCCCCAATCACCTAATTGTAGATACACTGTTAATTTGTTTCTACAAGTTTGTGGCAAAAAACATCCTAGCTCAAAGGGAACATTTTTTTAAGTGTTTGTCTCTTGAGACCTGGCTCTGCTTAGTTTTAAAGTGCAATAGCTGTCAAATATGCCACATTAGTTGTTTAGTCAGGCAAAGTTGACCAGTTTTTGTTCATTATTTGGGTAAATTTCAGCATAGTTTTCATTGATACAGGAATGAAATCCGAAATTAAGGAATTAAGGTGAAATTGAAGGTACAATTCCACTGAAAACACTTACTAGTTGAATCCTGTGATGTACATGGCTAATTTATTTCCTCTTCCAAAATAGGCGGTGCAATCTACTACTGAATTGTTTGTCCTTGTTTGTAACCTCTCCTTTTATTTAAGTTAATTTTCATTTGAAAGAGATGTATTAATTTAAAGAGCTTTGTAAGGTGTTTATGAAAGAAAAGAGACATTGCACTGATAGTAAATGTGTACATAGTGTTTTGTAAATAAGCCCATTAAAACTATGTATTTGAATATAAACTCCAAAATACTGTACTTGTAGTTGTATATGGAGTGATACTGTTGATCTGTAACAAATACCCAAGCAGCAAATTAAATTCTCCCTGATGAAATGAAGTCATGCAGTATTAGTGTCTTGCGTTTTCATGGCAGGTCATGTCTGACTGGCACTGATTAGTATACCGTTGTGTGATGATAATTCTAATGCAATATCAGATGTCAATTTGACGTGGAAGAAATTGTATCGTAAATGCAAACCTTTGTCCCAGGGAAAAGACAGAAATGTACACTTGTGTACAATAACAAAAACTCAATTCATACTACTATACCACCATATTATACCAGTTAATGAAGACATTAGTTAAATAATATTTAATGTTTTTATTATTTTCTGAATAATAAGCACATCTCCGGTATTTATTGAATTTAAATTAGTATTTATGCAAAATAAATTACCACCATATAAAGCAACAGTGAAAGATGTACGTTTATTTTGGGAGTCGGAAATATTTCATTTACCGTCCCATGTATGTGAAATGACAACATCTGAAAAATACTCTTGCTTGTTGTCAATTGTGGAGTTATTGTCACGCCACACAGTACGGTTCAGTTGAAACGTGCTTTGCACAGTTTTATTCCCACAGCGATTTGACACAGCTTCCCCAAGTAAAGTACATACAAAGTACTTAACACTGCCTGGTGCGCTCTGTACTACGTTTTTGGAAACGGATCTTGTTTGTTTCCTGACATGGTTTCACTGGCGTCTCTCTCCTGAGCTGTGCTCACTCCTTGTTTAAAAGGGAGACAGGTGATTAATAATTTACCCACACCTGTCCCCCAGTCCCGTGAACCACACCTCCAAACATTCCCTCCCACACATAGACTGGGCTAAACCACGCCCACACCCCAACATAACCCCACCGCCTGATTCAGGCCGGGGCTGCATCCGGCCCAGTTTTTTATTGTCTGCTGAATAAAAAAACTGGCTCATGTGCCTGGCACGGGGGTGGCCCACAACAGAAACGGCCCCTTAATACAAGTAAATTATTTCCGTACTACTGCACATGGAACGAAATCAACCATTTATTGTATTTATATGGTGTTATGTGGACTGTCCCACATTGTCTTGCAGTGTCCAGTGAGTCTTATTCATTAAAGACATAGGCTTGGCATCGTTCTCACTAGGTCAATACATGTTCTATTGAAGGTGGCAGGGTGAAGGCACTTCTGCAGCAGGTGATGAAAAGAATGTGTCGGTGGACTCCGGCAGACTGGAGGTATCATGTAAACTTTTTAGAAATACTTAATACTTAAGTCCTTAATGGATATGTCAGTGTTATGCTCATAGAAAATCATATTTGTAAAAGCATCCAAATACTGTTCAGCCCGAGAGCCAGCCTGGCAACATAGTCAGTATTACCTGAACACAACATGCACAATTCCCGCTGTACTAATTGATATGTTTTACATTATTCACAAACTGTCATATGTTTGTACAGCACACACTAAACGGAGATCCATCAAAATTAACGTTTTATGGCACCCCCTGCTGTGCGCAAACAGCCAGTCCATATGTTTATTTATGACAGTTGATTTATGACTCGATGATTTATGACGTGTGCGCACGGAGATCGGTGGGTGTCGGTGGGAGGATTGTGTAATTGCTTGGTTGGTATTACCTACCTGGTGCTGTTGCTTTAAGACGCCGTTGTATTTGGTTGTCGTCAATGCTCTTCAATTTGCATAGCGCAGACTGAGTCAAGTTTTATTAATTAATTAATATTATTAATTTACACTAGGCCTATAAGATTGATTTAAGGTTGTAGAACTACACAAATACTTGGTAGTTACATTTATACATTTTAGCGGATTGTGTTCTATGGTTGGGAGGGGTGTTTTCCAGATGTGTGTGTGTATGAGAGAGAGAGTTCCGACAGGAAGATGTGAATTTTGGAGCTATGTGTATCAGCAGTTGACCGTCACAAGGCAGCAAAAAAGCTTGTGAAAATAAACAGGATAAATAGATTAGACTACTTTCCCAATATTTTGACTTAGTATCTCAAAATAATGAGTTCTCGACGTTCTTGAAATTTGCATAGGCCAATGTTTCCTCATATGTATGAAGTGATGGTAAACCCAAGACCCTGTCCACTAGCACGGTTTTGTTTTAAAACGCATCTTTATTTCTCCGGTTTGGCCTTACATCCACACTAATCCTGCGATTTCCAGCACTGAAACCGGTGCTTTTCAGGCACGCTCTCCCATGCGGCTAAATATGAAACCGCCCTGGATAAGCCCTGGGCAAGCAAGTGGATGATGGTTTTCTGAACAATTCCTGAAGAGTGGCTTACAGATTTTCTAATGTCCAGACTCCAGGAACTCTCCTCTTACCTTTAGCGTCAATACTACTGCGCCACTGTTTCTTTTTTATAGAGCTCCAATATGTCACCATATTTGTTCTGGTCTCCTAGTGCGTAAAGGCCTACTTTCCGCAGTTTTTTCAACTTTATAGTTGTTTGTTACTTTTACGAGTTAAATGAGTTTTAGATTTTACCTCATTGTAATAATTAAAAACGTTTTGGTGCATTTCTTGCATGGGCAAGATTGTGTGTGTGCTGTGCTGCTGTCTGGGGGTCTGCAAAAGGAGTAAGCAGAAATGGCTGACAGGCATAACCCTTGTCTCCCAGCAGCATACCAGAGAATTTACCTGAGAACACAAAATGAAATCGTTACAACTACATGAATAGCAAAGTTCAAGGTGCATATCAATAACATTTATTGTGGACCTGAGGGGCGTTTTATGTTTGTAGCCTACAGTCCAGCACACCAATAACATTAGGGAAACACAAAATAATGAGTAGGCTATTGTGACTGTGACTAAAGTAACCATATATTTGTTTGCTAATCTGTAGCCTACTTATTCGTGTGTGTGTATATATGCAAATAAAAATATAAAATTAAGCCACAGTGAGACTTCATGAATCCATCCAATATCAATATGAACTATTTTCTTCACAACGGGCTAGCAAATGTATAATGAAAAATACAGGACTAGAATAATCAAATGAACGATTAAAACAATAGCCTATTACTATTAGGCCTAGGCCTACTAAACATGTCAAAATCTTAAACATTTCCTAAGCCCCATAAAATAAACTTGCAACCAACCCTCGAGAACCATTGATATAAGAGAAAATGTATTTTGTCTAGCAACTTTAAAATAACTAAACTAAAAACGACTTGAACGATGAACACCCAATAAAATAATTCGCCCGGCCTGGCGGGTTCCTTCCATGGACGTAGGCTATTAAGAACGGTTCCGCCCTCGTTTCATTCACGTCCAATAGGGTTGATCTAAATAACACGCGTTCCGACGACACGGAAGGCGTTTTTCTGAGTTTCTGTCAGCCTGTAGTAGTCCTACTTTAGTCTACTAGTGTAGTCATAATGGCCATTCGCATGTTAGAAATTATATTTTTCTTCTATTTCCTGTCTCACATTCCTATTACATTATTTATTGACTTACAAGCACTGCTCCCTGATTGTGTGTATCCCCATGTGGTAAGTCTTGATTAAAGTATGTCTGTGAGTTTTTAAATAGGGCAAACATTAGTGTTTTAACTAATGTGCATTGTAAACATTTCTTTTTAATAGCTCAAAGATCTTCTGAAATGGTATGCGAAGGAATTCAAAGACCCAATGATGCTGGATCCGCCAGTCTGGTTCAAGTCATTTATTTTCTGCGAAGCATTGGTTCAAACTCCCTTTTTCCCAATCGCGGCGTACGCTTTCTTTAAAGGTGGGTTAACGTGAAAAGATTATTAAAGGTGATTTATTTTATTTTTTTTGCTGTTCTATCTGCATGCTGTTGCATTACTTCGTAAAAAGGCTCAGACGTGCCCTCTAGTGGATTTTTTGGTATGTCCGTTGTAACCTTTATTTATACAGTCCATGGTTGTACCCTATGGTGGTAGTGTTTTTTTTGGGGGGGGGGGTAGCGGGGTTGTAGCATGGATAAAAAAAACGATAACATATCCATGAGGGAGACTCATGCGGGTTGGCGCCATTTTGAAAAGGTAGCACAGACGCTCTACACATGGACAGATAGGTTGAGCAAACTTCGAGCTTGATTGTGTGGAACGCCAAAAGGGCCACAAATTGCCCTAAACTCCACTATCTATTTTCTGAGCGTTTCACTGTTGTTTGTTTGTTTATGTGGAGTCTTTGTTTAAACTATGAAATTAAATACAGGATCATTTATTTTGGAATGTAGTATTTTTGCGTTTTTCGGGAGGAATAGGCCTCCATGGAAATGAATAGCCTAACAATAGTTTGTTTTTCAGCATTTACGATGAAGCCTATTCTTCTTGGTGTGGGTGTTCTTCCACTAGCCTTCTCTTTGTAAACCAAGTCCTGCATAGACTGTATAAATATGGTCCGGTTGCTAGCTTGATTAACTTCGTTTCCACAAATGTCATAATATAAAATGTCCACTAGATGGTAAGCTTTTACTAATATTAGGTTTCCATGCTGCACTGGCAGGTGTTTGAAGTAAAAAGAGCAATGTCAGGAATGTGATTGTTACGTGGTCGAATTGTAACCCATTTGTCGTTCCATATGATTTAAAGCCCGAGTATCCATTGCGGACCCATTGGGGTCTCTGAAGTAGTCTATAAACTACTCGTTTTTCTGCTGTTGCGGACAAGACTAACGCATGCCGCACTACGAACTTGTCCTTCTACTGCAGGAGTGTCGATCACAGAGAGGGCCAAACAGGTTAAAAATTTATTAAACAAACAGGTTATGTAATGAGGTCTTTTCCCTTTTCTTACAACTGCTTGTACATCGATGGCGAGCTCACAGACACAATCAGCTAGCTGTTACACTGCATTCTGGGACTTTTAGTATCTGTAGTACTATCGGATACAATTGTACAGCGGGCCGGAAGTGGCCCGCGGCCGTTGAGTTTGACATGTCTTGATCGGCGTACTGCTCGCTCACCAGTTTCGCCCATGCGCAGTCAATGTGCACAAGTCCGTACTGACAATTTTGAGTGCAGCGCGGACAGGTGCAGGTGACGGAATTTGCTTCATCTGGATCATGCGCAGACCGTGTCCGCACTAAATTATCTGGCATTAAGTAGAAAAGTAATTATCTGATGATAAAAGCC
>JAOEHI010000245.1:0-13973 GCA_025447815.1 Percopsis transmontana
GTGTGTGTGTGTGTGTGTGTGTGTGTGTGTGTGTGTGTGTGTGGGTGTGTGTGTGTGTGTGTGTGTGTGTGTGTGCGTGCGTAAGAGGGGTACTGTCTCCCGTGGTGGAGGACAGAGCACATTGAAATGCCAGCAGAGTGTCTGGTAGAGAGACAACCACACTGATCAATCAGGGACCTCCTCATTCATTATTCACAGCGGGTCCATCCAATCGCTCGGAGCCTAGGGCCACCTCACGCTGTCATCAATGCCGCTATTGATTATCAGGCAGCATCAGCGTTTGTTTGGCTTGTCAAATCAATGCCTTTTTAACGGCACCCTGTCCCTGCAGGAGACCTCGGATGAATATTTCATATCCCATCATAATTCAAAGTAAATCACGTCTGCCACGCTAACTATTGTTGTTTGTGCAAATACAGTCTCATTGTTCCAAATCTAGCTGTATTTATTTTCAGATTCAAACAAAAAAAATGTGTGAAATTCCCTGGGCAGTAGGACACGATAAATATTTTTTTTTTTTACCAGATTTCAAATGACTTACACTTTATGCCTAATTCTCTGGTCTTTATTTTGTGGTTATGACAGGTCAGTGTGGATAAACTGATGCTGACAGGCCAAGCTTTGCTGGGAAGTAGTGTGTGTGTACATTTGTGTGTGTGCGCATGCATAAATCCCCAGTAAGTGAAGACAGGAAGTCGGGAGGAAATGAAGGGACTTCCACAGTGTTTGTTCGAACGTTTCAGTGAGAAAAATCGCGCTCTGAACAGCTAGATGTGAACATAGGAAGTTTATTAAATGTCCCTAAAGAGGAAGTGAGTAATGTAAATATAATTTACTGGAGACATATTTTTGTTTGTGGTGTGTCTTTTAATGTTGTAGTGAAGTATGCAAATGTATTTTTTAGTACAATGGGCGTTTTTGGGTGTGAGAATTTGCCCAATGCCCACACAGAAAGATTCACATTTGTGTTCTCAGGCTCCTTTCCATTTTCGTTGTCAGTATTCCCTCCGTTGCGTTCCTGTGTGATATCAGTAGGATAGAAAAATCCAGTTGCCACATTTATAACACTCTACATACATAGTCACAATAAGGTTACTTACAGAAAAAATAGGAAAGTGCGTACTCTGACAGATTTATAAAACCATGCGCAGATATCTGAGATACGGAGATCTTCCTCCAAGTTTGGTTATTAGAAATACTGAACTTTGCATAGAAGGTGGAGCATGCTTCTTTTTTTTTTTTTACATACGCAGCGTTTTTAAATAACGCCCAAGATCACTTTATAAACAAATAAGTCCCTATAAAAACCCCTATAGTGACTTAAATTCTGTCAGTTGCTGTGTTCTAAATAGAATGGCAGGTCTAATGGTGGCAGCCAAGGTCTGCGTGTGTGTTTTAGTATGTTAGGAGATAAACAAGTAGGCATATAAACATTTACACATGTCCCACAAAATCCCTCAGACCCATGCTCGTCTCTGGCGACCAACTACTGAATTAGCCGTTTTATCTTCAGCGCTTGAGCGCAATCTTAATGTAATTCATCGCCTCTTTATCCTCACTTTCCCCCCGGTTGTCGCTCACTCTGCTTATTTCTGCTTTCATCCGTTTATCTCCAGCTCTGTCTTTCTCTCTGCTCTCCTCTGCTGTTTGTTTGACAAGAGATGAGAGGATTAGATGGATAGGGGAGCTCTGAAGGCTCTGTTTACTGTAAAGAGCAGTTGTGACGATACATCTTCCCCTTTTTTTCTCTCCCACACCAAGGACTGTTGAGCGCGAGAGACTTACATTTACTCCTCTCCCTCTCCCCCCCCCTCTCTTCCTCCATCCTACTCTTTGCTTCCCTCATCCCTCCTCCTTGCCCCTATAAAGTTGTTCTCGTCTTTCTCCCAGGCGTTTATGTGCAGGCTGCGGGCGCATCTTTTGTTCTTTAACTCTGTCTGTCTGTTAACACTCCAGCAACGCTAATGCAGCCCCTAGCTAGGAAACGCAGGTTAGCCCATAGCTCTGTTTGGGGCAATAGTAGAGTGTGCAGACAGACTGGCTGACACGCACACGCACACGCACACGCACACACACACACACACACACACACACACACACACACACACACACACACACATTCTTGAGCATGTAGTCTTCGTGTCTCTCTACCTGGGGCAATGTGTGAGAACATCCTTTGAGGTGACTGACCTGTGAAAGTGGCTGTAGTGCGTCAGCAGGTATTTTCACTCATAATATCGCTCCTGGGAAAGACACACACACACACACACGCGCGCACGCGCATGCACGCACGCACGCACGCACGCAACGCACGCACAAAAGCCGGCCCTGACATGGCGATGACAATGGCTTAGCACTTTAGAATCTAGGTGGAGGTTAGAATTAGAATAGGAAAATTAGTCATTATGATTTAAAATGCAGATTTCAAATTGAACAAAAAAATATCACCCACATTGTATAGCTGTTAGCTGTGTCTGTTTAGCTGTCAGCTGTTTCTGTTGATGATTTAGTGTGTTTAGCGCGTGTGTCCAAGGGACACGGAGAGAGGTGTATGAAAGCGAGAGTCGGGGAGAGAAAGTGTATACGTGCGTGTGTGTGTGTGCGTGCTCATTTCGGGTTGAATGGGTTAGATCTGATAAGGCTGACAGCTACTGTATAGGCAGGCTGTAGTCCTGAGAGCAGCCAGCCTCTGCTCTTCACACAGCGGGGCTGACACACACACACACACACACAAACACACACACACACACACACACACACACACACACACACACACACATTAGGACAACCAGATGTCTGTCTGTTTTTCATACAGTAGCTCTCTATGATGAGAATGCTGTATTTTCTTGATTTTTATAATGTATTCAAATTCAGTTCTCTTTTTTTTTTAAACCATGGCTTTTACACATCACACAAGCAGTGTTCATATTCATATTTCTCTGGTATACACACCCGTTCTAGGGACAACATCTTGATTGATCTGGACATGTATTGTCATCTCTATGTAAACCGTTATGGCAACGGTGCATCAGGATTACAAAGGCACTCAATCTGATAATGCACAGCATGCATGGGGACACGACATGGGAATCAGAAAAAGGACACTTTGCCATGAAAATGCTCCAGTGGGAATGATCCATGCGTGTCAGTGTGACAGTTACTTAGTCACGCACACACACATACACACACGTATGCTCTGTGTGGCCCACTTCAAATAACCCCCCAGGCTGCGTAAAAGTGTGTGTGTGTGTTGGGGGGGGGGGGGTCATGTCTGTCTTCTCCCTTCCAAGTGAACAACCACCTCCAGCACATCTCCATCACATCTGGGCCCCCTGTTGTCCATATAGTGGCTCAAGTAACACAGGAGACAATGAGGGCAGACGACTTTGCTCACCTTGTGAATTCACATCTGGCCGATTTAGCTCTCAGAACCCAGAAACTCAGAAGTGCAGGATGGCATGAGGAGCCAAAAAAACACAGCATCACTGCAAAGAGCCGCACAGACACACTTCTAGAGTCATGTTAATTTTAATCGCAAATGCACCTGCAATGTGCGCCGAACACCGGTAAGTCATATTGGTCCGCGAATTTCTTCATCCCAAAGAAAGCAGAGTCACAGGCAAAGAGTCGCAGGTTTGCTACCCCTGGATTAGGCTGCCCCGTTGACAACCCAGTTGCCTTTAATGGCCTGTAGGTGGCTGATGAGTGGATCTGGGGGTGGGGGGGGGGCAGCGAAGGTCGTAGCTGGGGGAGGTCCATGGCTAGTCTATAGAGGTTTAACAATTCTCCAAATCCACGATTCGGTTCACATCTCGTTTTGGTTTGGTTTGGAACACTAAAGAAGAGAACACTAAAGAACATCTGTTCTGGTCTGTTGAATCCATCAACTGAAAAAAGGGGAATATCCATTGCTTGAGCACGGTCCGAGTTAGATTGTAACTTTGTTTTAAAGACAGTCTTGTTTTAAAGAGTCTTACACGATGGCAAGCAGACGAAGGAAGACTAACGCCCAGAACATGGAATGGAACGAGTCTGGTGTGGGTTCAGACGCCGAGGTAGACAGTGACCAAATCAACCGACCGAGCCCCATGCTGGCAACACACAGCGGGCCCGACACAGCATGCTAACGCAAGCTTCTTCTGGAGCTGCGAGACTGCAGACGTTTTTATCTCGGTTTCAGTCTCGGTTTCAAAACCGCTACACCCCTACTAGTCTATACAAACACTGTCATAGTCAAGGTACTGCTCCATCTACAGTACACCCACATATGGGCAAAACAAGCTCCGGAAACCTACATAAGCTATTCTTTAGCCTACGGTGTGGACAATGGGCCCTTGAATAGGTTAAAGAATGGCATAATGACATTGGGGGGGAGAAAGCGTAGAACGTCCCTGCATTTAGAATAAAAGAAGAGAGAAGCGAAGGAGGGAAAGGCCTACACCCTTATTCAATTAGTAGCGTTGGCCCCCGAGTAATTACCTCTACTCTTCCTAATTCACATGCAAATTTGCGACGAGCGCTGCACTATTTTAATACGATTTAGCGCCACTTTGACTGGCTGCCAGTGTTGCATGCATGTGTGTGTGTGTGTGTGTGTGTGTCTATGCACACTTGTGCTTATGTGTGTGTCATAAGGGACATTTAAAAAAAATAAAACATTTGAAAAAGATGATGATTTTTTTTTCAGAGGGAGAATGACCCTGGGAGAGAGGGAGGTTGGGGGGGGGGTGAACAGGGTGTAAGGTGATCGGAGAGCAGAAGCTCTTTTGATGTGTTAGTCAGATAAGGCCTACAGTGAGACCTGACCCGCACTGCCTGTCCTGTGGGAACAGCCGCCCAGACTCTTCCCTACAAATCTCTACCCACACACACACACACCCACGCACACACACACACACACACCCACGCACTCTCACACACAAACACACACACCTACCATACATACACCAATACCATAAGAAAACACACTCAAATTACTGAAAAGCACAACAGGTGCACCTTCTCCTGTAGCCGATTGGTGCTCTACCATGACAAAACATGCAAAACATACCAAAAGAAATACAATAGATTTTAGCATGAATGTATTTTCTTTTACACATTGCAACCTCAACTATTTTAAGCAAAATTACAGAGACAAGCCATGAGTGGTGAAAAGAGGTGACTGGAACAGAGGATGACTCAGGTTTGAATATAGTGTGTTATAACCCAACCCAAGAACATGTCTCAGCCTCCTGTGCTATGATGGTGAGATTGGTAATAAAAGTGATTTGATCTCACTCTCTCTCTCTCTCTCTCTCTCTCTCTCTCTCTCTCTCTCTCTCTCTCTCTCTCTCTCTCTCTCTCTGTATCGATCTCACCCAGCCAATAGATTGTCCACTTGGATAATTGTCTAATTAGCCGGATAATAGGTCAGTATAATTAGCCATTTTAGAATATTCTCCTGGATGAATACTATTGGTCTGTGTCAAATGCTCCCCAACGGCCATCCCTGTATACGCACCTCCCCGGCCAGCACAGACAGAGCAATCAATGTGTCTGTTTGTGAGGCATGAGGCAGACTGACTGACTGACGGGGCAGGATAGTCTAGCGGTCTGGGTGTTCGACTCCTTGCCGGAAGGTTGTGGGTTTGAGCTTGTGAGCATCCTTGTGTAAGATGCCTTACCCCTATCTGCTCACTGTAATACTAAAAAAAAAGCTCTGCACGTCATTTACAATGGAAGTGGGACACAGGGTGTGTTTGAAACCCAAGCAGTGAGATGGAAAGTGGGGTCGAGTGGTGTTTGGTGTTATGCTAAGAGGCTGTTTATGTGCTTTATTTGAGGTGAAAACAGGCCAGGTGTGTGTGTCTGAACTGTGTATGGGTAAGCACTCGGACAGGCTGGAGAGGGTAGGGACGCTGGCACGGGTCTCACTGGTGGCTCTAAGCTTGTGTGTGTTGTGTGCGTGCGTGCATGCGTGCGTGCTCTGTGTGTTGGTATGTTGAGAGAGAACATCATCTGTTCACACTCTCTCTCTCTCTCCTTTTCTTTTTCTTTTCTTTTTTTTAACAATAATGAAATAGCCTTTACAGATGTGTTGGCTTGGCTTGCATTCTATATTTTGAACGTCTTTGAACTTCTCACACAACAGTGGGATGTTGTGTAAACAATCGTAAAGGACCTATTTACGGTAATAAAGCATTGTAAAAACCCCAACACTGTTGGTCTCTCACACACACACTCAGCTTTTTGCACCACTTTTTCTACCTGTCCTACATTTAACTGGGTTTATCACACACAGAGCAGCTGTATCGCTACATAGATGTGTGTGGGATCAGGCCAGATGTCACCTGGTTTTCTTAGGGTGGAAATCCCCAACTCCTAAGGCCCTGCTGGGCATTGCTATGAGTCAGCCATCGTTTAAATCAAGTGCTTGGCTCTGTATGCATGCATGCGTGTGTGTGCTTGTGTGTGTGTGTATTTCTGTACGTTCAAAAGTGCATAATAACCACCACAATCACCACAGTATTTTTGTTGCTTTGTCTTCAGCACATATAAATATTCAGGGAGAAACTTTTTAACTAGTCTAGTTTTTATGGAATGTTCTCCCTTTTTTTGTCCAGAGCCTGAAAACAGCGATTCAAACAATTGTTTTGTGTTGGGGATGTGTCTGCACCGGCTGTGTGGGGGATAAGGTGACCTGGAGGCTAATGTGACCTGTTAGCATTTCACATTCACTGTGTTCGATCGTAGAGTGTTTGTCCTTGCATTCCCTGTGATTTTTAAGTGATATATACAGTATAGTACAGTAATTGTAAGAGAGAGAGAGAGAGAGAGAGAGAGAGAGAGAGAGAGAGAGAGAGAGAATGAGAGCTTCTCATTCAATTTCACAACTTTTTCCTTGTGATTTTAAACGAGAAAACTTGCCAAAAGGGACCACGTTTTCAACACTTAACATGGGCCTATACCTGTAATTCAACATATTCAAGTCTGCCCACTAAATGACGGATTTTCAGTTGGAAAGCATTGCCCCCTTGTCATAAATGCAATAGATCCATCCTCACACAAGCTCTTTCTGCTCATATTCAATTTGGTATAGTCAGTACTTCATATATCAGAAATTAGAGGGCATATTTCTTCACAGGTTTGTATCTTCACTTTTTCAGTTCAGTCCCCCCGCCCTCCATTTTAATGACAAATGGAATCAAATTAAATATTTACAATAGGCAATACGTCCCAGCAAGTAGTGTGTGTACATGCACGTTATAAAGGTGACTGCCTTTCAACAGCGAAGGACACACACTCTCTCTCCCTCTCCCTGTCTCTAAATTCCTCTCTTCTTCCCTGCGTTTTTCCCCCAAGCCCTATTTTACCAGGAAGAGTTTTCTGTACACATCATGGATCTCTCTCTCTCTCTTACAGTCACTTTGACCCATTTGCAGAGACACTCACAGACACGCACACACACTAGGGCAATAGTCACCGGCCCACACACGCACACACATACACGCACGCACGCACGCATACACACCACCACAAGTCGCTGGCACTCTGATATGTGCTGCTGGATTGATCCAACTCTTTTATCTGCTAAATAACTTACCATCGATCGAGCAGGGGCGGGGGTGGGGATAGTGGAGAAGACATGGATGTGCTGAGAGAATTAAAGCCTACCAATATCCAGTGGCTCTCCGCACTGCCAGAGGACCAGGAGCAGAGAGTAAAAGAACATGGCAAAAACAGGCACATGTCAAAACATGCTGACTTTTATGGACCTGTGGAGGATTTCTTTGTCTGGAAACGTGGACGGGAGAGGAGAATTTATGAAAAATAAAGAAGAACGTGGAACACGCTTCCCTTCAAATCACATTCAGTCTGTCACAGAGTATTGTGGCTGGGACTCTAACACATTCTATTTCATCTTGTGACCCTCCAAAGGCATCTCTCGGCCCCTTAAGAGGGTCCCCACCCACACTTTGAACGCCACTGCTCTAACAGGTATTATGGATGTCTTACCATTTTGTGGGAGCCAGAGGAAGCCAGCCTCGCTAGCCCTGTCGCTGGTCTCGAGGGAACCTGCCTTGCGCCTATAGAGGGTTCAGAGGCTAATTGGATATATCACTGTGAAAAACATTTTAAATCCTGAATCAATACCTGCCTCTTTAATGCTTTTCCTGAAGTAGTGCTCCTCTCTATTGCGCCTGAACCCCCCTCCTCCCTCTCTCTCTCTCCCTCTCTCTCTCTCTCTCTCACTCTCTCCACACAGACACTGTTTCCTGTACAATCTCTCACTATCTAAGGGGGCAAGGGGTCTGTGTGGCGGTCTATGAGCTAAGGGGGCATGCAGTGACAGATGTAGGGCAGAAGAGCGCCAATGAGCACCTCCTTATTAACTGCACATAAATAATAAACACTCGCACTCAGGTCTTTGAAATTAAAGTGTGTTTTGTGTTTGTGTGCGTGTGTTGGGGTGCAAGTGAAAAGTTTGTGGACAGTGTGAGTGTGTGTTCGAAAGTGAGCTAGAGTTTATAAAAACAAGAAGATTCCCATAGCAACAAATCACCTTCTTGTCTACAGCTGCCCACACCTGACTAGTCTGAGGTCGCTAGGGTTAGGGGTCAACAACAGCTGTGACCTCCTCAACACACACACACACACACACACACACACACACACACTCTTTAACGCCCCCACCCTTGCACAAAGTCCTTACTTTCTTTTGTTTACCAGTGGTGAAAGGAGGCTTGTAAAACAGCTGATTTGTTATTAGACTGTGATGTAGTGACACTTTTTAACCACCAGGCCTCCCTGCTTCGCATGCATGTTTGTAAGCATTACAGTATTACTGTAAATGTTACCTGCAGCAGTTAGACATTTTAATACAAATAAATACCCATACAAATTAGACACTGTCTGCCTCTGCAGCCATCTTTCTTTCCACATATAATCAGCTGTATTCTGCCTTTCACACCTTACCACATTATTTTTCTTCAGAGGAACAACATCTACAGTACATTAAAAAAAGCCTTTCATATTAAGGCTTGTGCGAGGTTCCCTGGTCTAATCTCTACAAAACACAAAGGGGGTGTTTTTAAAAACTCTGTCACTATGAGGATAGATTTGGAGAAGACAGCTGTCAGTAAACATTTACAGCTATTGACAGCAGCAATCAGTAGCAGGTTTATAATGCAAATGATGAATGGTTAGAAGACAATATCTGCACGCTAAGCTGTTGTTAAATGTCAGTGATCGAAACTTAAATGTGGCATACCAGAACACAGTTCTGGGAACCTCTGTCGGGCACTGACACTATTTTTAATGTGTGAATTGTGCGCGTGTGTGAGAGAGAGACAGAGTGAGACAGAAAGAGAGAAAGAGAGAGAGAACAAGGGTAAAGGTATGTACAGTACTGTATTTAAGCGAGCTTTAGAGACTGGCTCTTACAGTACTGCTCCTGTATTGCCTTTCATTTCCAGAAAAACAGGAAACAGATACGGTCATCTTGTACTTCTGCCCTCATTGACGGCATTGGTGTGTGATTGCATGTGTGTTCATACACCTCCCTGAATATGTAATTGGTGCATCGTCAAATGGAATATGCCTTTGTGGGGTTTCTCATAGATTTTTAGTTCTGGTTGGAATTATTATTTTTTATTAAATCAGGATGTGGACTGGTAAAAACATTAAGACTTTTAGTGTAGCAGCTTTGAAAACACAACAGGTCTACCTAGTAGTACATTCTATTTCAATTTTATTTCAACAGTTAGACTTTGGTCTAGCTTGTCAAATGCCCTGTGTAACTGTCTGAAGTTGTGTTCAGACTCTAGTTGTCGAGAAGTGGAAGAGGGCCATTATAAGTGCCCCCCTAAAGCACAAGTGTGTAACATCTGATACTTTGTTTTCATTGAAGCATGTCCCTGTCCACTTGATGCCCCCCATCCACCCCTCCACTCTCTCCCCAATTCCCAATCCTTCTTTCCTCTGTTTTCCTTTTCTCCCTTGATTCACTTCGAGTATCAACTTCTGCCCTCGTGTAAAATGACTCTCCCTCACTCTCTTAACTGCATCTGACTGCAAAGAAAGGGGGGGTTATATTCTGTACTACTGTACTTCTGAGGCTCTTTTGAATTTCAGTAGTTCTTAAAGCGATAACCATGAAGCTCGCCAATGTATTGCTCTAAGCACATACCAAAAGCTATGCATGTCACCTTTATTCAAGCCCTAATCCTAAAGAACAGCACCAAAACGACAGTGACAAAAACTGCAGGGGTCTGTCGGGTCTGCTTGGTGGGTTCTACCATCAACGGCAAGTGGAAGGGATCTGCTGTGTTTTCTCAATTCAATGCGTTTAATTGGGGAACGCTTGCTGTGGGGCAGCATATCAGTGCAGACGGGACAGGTTTCCTTGCGAAGGACAGATGATTCATAATGACAGCTCAAGAGTTTGGCTTATTCACAGCTAAAGCATGCCGATAAGACAGGACCGATAAAAACAGTAATAATACCCCCTGAAAGCATGCATGCATACACACTGACAGTCTAGAGATGAAAGTGTATGAACATTTCAGAAATTATTTTACCAAGTTTTATATTGAAAATCACAAATAAAATTAGCAGCACAATTTACTTTTTGTTTGTACAAACATTAAACTAATAACATAGCCAATGCTTTAAGTAAACATATGAAAACCATATAAAATTTTTGCGTTTTCTGTTCTTCACTGCCTTCCGACATGTTTGCATTGACTCAAAACAAACCCACATTGCATGCTGTGCATGCGTATGGGAGACTGTTGCTAACTTTGGTTGATGCTGGACGGTATTTACTGTGAGTTTTTCAGTGCGGTAATCATACACGGTAATCATACACGGTTTTCAGAATTTCCAATTTCCAACGGTAATACTAACCGTCGATAATTTTACCGTGATTTATCGTGAAACCTTTCCCTCAGATGTACTGTTGGCTGTAGGAGCATCTCATTTCGCCTCAGCGAGTGTGTGTCTTGGCTGGACAGGTCCTTTGGAGTGTGATTGATGTGTGGAGACACAGTCCCAACAGTTGGAATAAACCAGAGATCGACATGATAACCCCCTCACCTTTAACCCCACAGAGACTCTTGTTGTTTTTGTTGGACTAAGTCTGCCTCAGGTCTGTTTCTATACAATACAACATATACAAATATCAGTAATGTAGTCTATGTATGTTAACAAATTGTCAACCGATAACTGTTAATTTTTCCCAGACTGGAACCGGATTATATCCAATGTTTCTCAATATGCAGCGTATCTGCAAAGCTGATCACTGTTTCTCCTGGTAGTGTGTGTTCTCCAGTTGCCACTACGGTTATGCTGAGTATTACAACACAAGATACTGGTGTCTGGTACGAATCAACGTTGCTTGGCTAATAGTACTCAATATTTGACGTGTTTTTGGTTGAGCAGACAGCCACCATGCAGGATTAACTGACATTTATTCAGTAATTTCAGAATACAATAACTTTTTTTTAAAGTGGGGTTAAAATCTATAAATTTTTCTTCATTTTCTTAAACTTTTCTAATGAAAAGAACAAGGTAAAGATAACTTCTGTGCGTATTGCTTTTAATTGTCCTGCAAACATAAATGTTTGAATACGGGCAGGATTATGGATGGGCTGGATGTAGGTGAGTAGATCACACATTTAATTTAATTCAGAAGAAAGTAGCAAGATTTTTTCTCTGAAGAGGAACCGTTAAAATAGAATAAAACTTCCCCAAACCTTCCTTGTCCAAGTAACTTCTTCTTTGTCCTTTGTGTTGTGTCTCCAGGCGTTGGCTCGCAGCTGAGATGTCAAAATAAACCTGTGGTGGCAACTATAGAACCAGGGGACGAGAGCTGTCCCAGATGGGCTAGTGTGCATCTGTCTATTATTATTTATAATACGGTATCTCTGGGTTAATCTTGGAAATAAGAAAATACGAGAAGCTGTGTTTCAGCACTTGTTATGCAAATAAAATGTCTCTATGTTATTTGCATGTGACCCAAGGAGATGCTGTATTCAGGGTTATGACCTGATAAGTGAGTCTGCTTACAGTTGAAAGTATTTGTTTAACACCTTAGGGCATTTAGGCACTTATTTAAAGAATTCACTGAATTCAGTGTCAAATTTCCTCAGTGATATTTTTTTTCTTTTTACACGCCAACATACGTACATATGAAAAGGTGCTGGCTTATGGTTGTGGGATATACATCCTGACTCAGAGGACATCTGGGCCTGGATAATCAGTAACAAGCGGATAATGGAACTCCCCAAATAACATTGAGTGACGTTAGATCTACAGTATTCTTACACTACCCTCCTCCACATGGACACACACATTATGTTCTCTCTGTCTCTACACACACACACACACACACACACAACACACACACACATAAATGCTCCATACACGCTCCAATCCTTCTCAATTTCAAATCATCCGCCAGATGCCCCCACTCCAACTGCTGTTAATCATATTAGCTGGAATCCCTAGCACTTAAATCCATAACTGCTGTGTGTATTAATCGTGGTGAATCTCGTTATCACATCTATATTAATTAAAACCATCTGCCAGGGACGGGGTGTGGACAGGGCTAAGAAAAGCCTGAGTGTCGAAGCAGGCTGGTGGTGTCTGAAGGTATTTGGGTCAAAATCTGCCAAAACGGTGGGTTTCCAGTGAGCTGTGGTTATGGCTGGCGATTATAGCGGCACCGGAGAGGGGGGGGGTTGCAGCGCATTCATAGCTGAAAATTGTAATACAACTTAACAAGTACCTTGTTCAATCCTCTTTTGCTGGAGATGATATGTCCTTCTGGATCTGCTGTCTCCACACATTATACATACCTGCCGCATATGGGCCTTAACCATACGCTTGTAGTCACGTCTCCTATCAGATGTTGAGATACGTGTCCTATCAGTGGGTGGAAAAGGAGCCGAGCTGAAGTTTTCACCATAGTATGTTTCAATCACGAGTTCCCACCACACAGGAGGCTGTTTGACTGCCCTTAAGTGACGGCGCGTCGTCTCTTTTCATAAAGGGCTGCCCTGGAGTTGAGGCAAGCGCAGGAGCGGGCTTCAAAACAGAATAATATTGAACTCAGCATTATTCAAAAAAGGAAACGCCGTTAAGATTTGATATTTAGCTTTTTCCCAAGTATAGCTTCGAGGCAGATGGAGGGAGTGAACGAGAGAGCGGTGGAGATGCGCTAGGTAGACAAGAGTGTGGGAGAGACGTTTTGGAGGGGGGGGGGAATAAAGGAATAGAGCAGGCACACTCCCTATAGCCTCCCAGACATATCCATCTATCGCTTTTGCGAGCCTCTCCCTCGCTCCGTTCACACCCCTGATTCATCTAGGGTACTTGAAGGCAGTGCAGTAGGAAAACATGGCAGTGACTCGGGGCATAATCCAGGGCGGCCAATGCTTCCTTCTCTCTCTCTCACACACACACACGCGCGCGCGCGCGCACACACGTGCACACCAAACAGATTAGGCCTCGTCTAGGTGACAGCTGATCAGGGGCGCTTGGCAGCACCCTCCTCTTCCCCGCCACACTATCTCATCTCATCTCAGCCCTTATCTCATTTGATCCATTAGCATTTTTTTTCTTCCTTTGGCTTCTTTGCTCCCGTCAGGCAGTGGCGCAGCCTCAGTCTGGTGCAGTTGAACTGTCGCCTGGGGGGGCTCACCTGAGAGGGCTGACAGCTGCCTGCATAATCACCCCCCTCGCCTGGCGCCCGATAGGCCCAGGATCGGGACGGGAGGTGGTGCTGGGGGTTGGGGGGGGGGGCTCTACAAATGGAGAGCGTGTTTGTTTCAAAGATGCAGCATGGAGGGAAATTGGGGGGGCGGACTTGATGGTGGATGGGGGGGGGGGGGGGGGGGGGGGGGGGGGGGGGGGCTGAACATAATTAAATTAGCAATCAACCAAGGAAAAACGCAAGTGGGGAAAAAATGAAAAAAAATTATTGAAAAAAT
>JAOEHI010000246.1:0-13968 GCA_025447815.1 Percopsis transmontana
CTCTAGTGTTTCTAAATAAACACCTGTTTTTGCAAAGTCAGTCCTGCGTTTGGGTCCTTCTCTACTCAGTCGTCACAGTCTGGCTTTAATTGACCGGAGTGGAAAGGCTTCAGGATAGCGGGTAGCATAGTTGCATATAACCAATATGTAACGGTGACCTGAGGAACTTTTTTCCAACGGTCCAACAATGTCCATGCCCATCCTCTCAAAAGGTGTATCTATGATTGGTAGAGGCTGTAACTGTCCCCGTGATACTCCCCTTGCTGATGTAAGTTGGCATGTTTCACAAGAACTACAAAACTCAAAGACTTGAGTATACATCCCTGGCCAAACAAAACGACTTCCAATCCTGTTCAGAGTCTTCTGGAAGGCCATGTGACCTGCCCATGGAATTGAATGACCCAACTCCATTACCTTATTTCTAAACTGTTGTGGCAGTACTAATGCCTCAGTCTTTCCTTTTCGCTGATACAGAAGACCCTCTCTCACCAGATAGGTGCCACCATCTAGACAGCTTGGGATATTCTGCTCTACTCCCTCAACTTGTGTCACTTTTTCAAACCACTGTTTCAATGTAGAGTCCTGTTTTTGTAGTGTCCCCACATCTGGGGGAACTCAAAATCAAGAAGCCCAGACGGTTTGGATCCATCTTCTGTTCCTTTCCTAGGTGAACCCATTAATTTTACCTAATTTTCTGAGCTTTTGACTTAGGTGGTTTTACTGGCCCTGCCTCCCAGTCTAGCCCAAAAAAAGGTTGCTCGCTCAGAACTCCCTTTGCACTCTGCGCTCTTGTGGTGATATTGCAGGGTTTAACTGGCAGTGTGACTGGTTCCATCTCCACTTCACCTGATGGCTCCCTACAATATGCCTTAAAACCTACCTCTGGGCTCATGTCAACCTTCCTAAGTGGTTGGTGCATCAGGTCAAAAAGTATGGGCAAATCATTACCTAGAATGACTGGATATGGCAATGTTGGAGCTAACACTACAGACAAAAGGAAAGTCTGGCCTCCTACCGTCAGATAGACCTCCACTGTAGGATAAACATGCTCATCTCCATGGATACAGCTTATCCTTGATCTATCCTTACTCCACTTTTCCCTTGGGACGAAACTAGCCAGAACTACCGTCTGAAAACATGCAGAGTCTAGTAATGCTACCTTACGCTGTCCATTAATCAGGACTGGTACTGTTCGCCCTGCCTCACTTACTATATCTACCCTGGTTGGCCTTGGCACTGAGCACAGGGGAGATGGTTTGGTGTAATTCAATGCTGGGCAAAATTGCTTAGTATGACCTAATCCATTACAATTATAGCACCTAACTTCTTGTTTGGAGGATCTATTACTAGAGAAACCTCTACCCTGTGATTGACCAGACCCCTGTTCACCCCCAATGGACTTACTTAATTGGGCATGGTGGTTCACCCAGTTGTAAGTGGCATTCCGGCTTCCTTTTCTGGCTGATGTAAAAACATCTGCAAGACGCACTGCTTCCTCCGCTGTCCTGGGGTCATGCTCTCTAATCCAGATCTCCAGCTCAGGATGGACCATTCTCATGAACTGTTCGAGGATAATAGTCTCTGATATTTCCTTTACAGTTGCTTTTTCTGGCTTGACCCATTTAGAAAACAGGTCCTTCAGGCGAACATACAACTCTCGTGGAGTCTCTCCAGGCTCGGACCGGAATCGTCTTCGATAGGTATCAGGCGTGATTTCATATTTTGCCAAAATTGCTGCTATAATAGTTTTCAGAATCCTCTATGTCCATCAGCACATAGGCACTCAGAGATTTACCAGTGAGGAGAGGAACAAGGCGTATAGCCCAGCCCTCCTTGGGCCAGTGACATACATAAGCCATTCTCTCAAATGTGGTCATCCTCTGTGGATAATGGCAGCAGTTTTGGCTCCCTGTGGGCCAGGGGTTCCCTCAGTGGTCTAAAACCTTGACTCGTCTGGCTAGTCATCTCACCAGGATCATCATCATAATCATTATCACTTCCAATAGTCCTTCCCTTGGGCTGGCCATCATCCTGTATGTCACTCTCTTGTCCATGTTCTTCTTTCATTATATTTACCTGATGCTGTATTTGTACAAATTGATGCTGCATATCTTTCCACCGCCGCTGTTGACGCGAAGACTCTTTCTCCATTTGTTGATCTCTCACTGCCTGAGATCGAATAAGAGATTTCACCAGAACTTCTAATTCCTCCAGCTTCCCCTTTGCCGGCACCTCTGCCATGGTGCCTGGGTCCACTGATGAGCAAGCACCCTCATCTGGGTCCTCTTGATCATTTCTCTTGGCCCCTCTTGTCATCATATTACTGCAGCGTAGGCCCCAACTTCTTGACACCACTTGTTAGGAAGGCCCTTGAGCGGCTGGATAATGTAGTCAGCGAAGCCAAGGTGTAGCAAAAATATGGAGCATTTATTATTTTAAAAACAAACAAAGCAACAGCGCAACAGCACAGCAGCAATCCAGATAGAAAAAAACTCTCTAACAAGTAAAACAAGCACACCTTTATACTATTTCCCTGATTGGATTGTTCCATTAACAGGGGTACTTCAGATAATACATCCCCACATAGCTATATTACAATCAACAATATGTAATATTTATTTAAAATAATTTATATACAAATCGCTATCACCAACAACCCGAGTACAACAACAACCCAAGTAGAACAACTACCCAATAACTAACAGCAAAGCTACCTAACCCTCACTCCTACCACTTGGTCCCTCGCGGAACCTTTATATTGGAGTCTGTTTTTCCGGGGACTCTTTTGGCCAAAACCCTGGAGCGGACAGAAGATAGGTCAGTGCTTATAATGGACAATGTTATCTATACCTCCAATAAAGTTTAAAACATTGCTGCCCCTGTATCCTTTACTATGAATAGTTAGTGTTAAACAATTACTCCAATTGCACAGTCTTTAAAGGCCACTGCCTTCAGTACCTAGTAGCAAAGTATTCTTTGTTACAAATGTGTTAAACTTTCTATAATTGTTTACATGGCAGTATTGTTTATAATATGTGATCAATAAACCTGCCAGAAAAAAAATACTTTAAAAAAATCTAAATAAAACGGGATCCGTGCAGCATTGCATTATTAATCATTGAGTATCTTACACGGACGTGATTGCCTGACATTGTAAACAATCTAATTATTTTAGAAGAAAGTTTAAAATACCCTAATTATTATTATAATAACTATTATTAAATATAGCCAGCCTTATCAATCTAATAACTCCTAAAAAGAGTTTAATTCATTGGCATCGGCGTCGCCGTTTCCCGTTTCCTGTTTCCTGTTTCCTGTTTGTCATTTCTGCCTCCTTAATCTACGTACGCATGGGTCAGTGTTTCCTAACCCTAACCTCAATGAAAGTATTCTAGAAATCTCAATTGGAAGTAGAGGGATTTGAAGCCACACCTCTGAAGAGACTGGAGTCTTAACCCAGTACCTTGAACTGCTTGGCTACACTACTATGAGTTCCAAGAGAGATGGTTCGATTAGTCTTTCACCCCTATACCCAGGTCAGACGACTGATGTGCACGTCGGGACTGCTGCCGAACTTTACAGCCAGTTCTTTTTTTATATTTTTTAGAAAGTGCTGTACGTCGTTTTTTCTACGTAAGCAGCATTTATAAATGAGGCCCCTGGAGTCCTAGTGTCCTACTCTCCCCCCATCATAGTCTTTTTTAGGTTACAAATGTTCATAATAAGTCAGCAATATTTATAATTTGACATTACATTTGGAGGCTTTCAGCTAATCTGACACTTTCTGTAGTTCATGCAATGGTTTTGCTCAGTGGTGCAGTGATGCATGAGAATCACAGGTTATGTGCTGCGCTATCTTGAAAGTTGGTTCTGCTTACTTAGCAGTACGACCACATGTTATGTGTATGACAGGGACGGAACCCAAAAGCAGACAGACAGGCAGGCTTAGATACTAAAACAGGTTTAATCCAACAGATAAACGGAAATAACAGAAACAGGGTCTTCTTGCGAGAAAAGGTCCGGGTGAGGTCCAGAACGCGGAGGCGATGTAGTCCAGTCGTGGGATACGTGAGAGCAGGAGTGGAGGATGGCCGGGAAGTCAGGTTCTGGTCGGTGGACAGACAACAGACAGGTTAGGATACGGCAAGGTTACTGATAGCTGGTAACTGGTCAGGTTTAGAGTACAAACTTTCTCGGGTTGTATTGACTATGATCTGACGCTGAGTGGCAGGTTGCCAGGGTTTATAAAGCGGAGTCATGATGAGGTAATTGAGCTGCAGCTGGGAACCCGACTCCCGCACACCAGGCTCCACTCCTGCAATTAGGGAAAGAGAGAGGGACTAGCTGATACAGGCTTGATCTTTCACACATGGAAGGTGGGGTGAACTCTTAGCGAGGCAGGCAGCTGGAGATTCACCACACAGGGGTTAATGACTGACAGGATTTTAAATGGCCCGATAAAACGAGGCTCCACTCCTGCAATTAGGGAAATAAAGAGAGAACACAGAGCTACCTGGTGGTAGCAGACCTAACACCACAAGGCTGAAGAACGGAGGATAACCACTCATTTCTATAGATATGACATTCTTCTGACTTGGAGTCGATCACCCAGACTACTAGACTATCTTTCCCCCACAAAGCACAGTTGCTACAAGCTTCAAAGCCTGTACCCCTGGTCTTACCCATGCTTTAGTCAAGTAGACGAGGAGCTGTTGCTTGTGGGCGTGCCTGATCTGTACCTCAGAATTTTGAGGAAGTGTACTCTGTGACTGCTTGGCTACCCCCATTACTAATACATTCATTTATTTCAAGATATACATTGTCAGTCAACGAATGCAATATTATTGAAATTGCGATTTCACTACACATGTCACCAGAGATTTGTTCAACCTTGGAAACCTGCCTTAGCACTTTTAATTTCATTTTATGTTTCATTTTATTATGTTCTGGTAAATATATAGGAAAACTGGCTACCCCCACCCTCAGTTTCTCCTCCATTTTGGAGAATCATATATCAGATGGACTCACTGAAATGAATGACCTCATGTAGCTTTGTAGTGGGCTGTCACTACCAGTGTGAATGCAGGGTTAGAGGAAGACACAATTCTTTCTCTCTTGTTATTTAGTGTATTTCTCAAATCTTTTATCACAAGATTATTTTATGGTCACAGGAAAATGTCAGGGCTCTATGACCCTGGCCTGTTTTTTTTTTGTGTAGCTACTGTTGCCAATACAGGTTTATACTATTCTGTTTGATTACACACAGCTTATGTCACTTTAGATACGGGCATCAGTTAATGCCCTAAATATACAAAGTAAAGGTGAAAAGGTGTAAAAGTGAAATCTGCAGTCTTGACACTGGTCCATGAGATTCCAAGGTCTTGTATGTAATACATTTTATTTAATCTACCACATATCAACTCTGACAATGCTAACATAATTGGAGATAGCTTAGCCTTTAGCTTGGTGAATTTGGAAAATTTTGCACAGCACACACAAATAACTGAAATTAAAACACAAAATATGGACAAACTGTCAAAAACATTGTTTTTATGGATGATGTTCTCTCAAAAAATAAATAGAACAAAGCGGTTTTAATAGATTAAAGAGGATAGGATGATTACTACTAATACTACTACTACTACTACAATCTATTGATGCCTTAATTGCCTTCTTCCATGGTTGTTTAGTAACATACCACTCTCTACTTCACAACTCAGCAACTCGGGTGGCATTGCAAAATTTGTTTCCCACTAGTAATTACCACTTTGTTTGACCATTCATGTGCTAGGAACTCGTAATTACAATATTTCTGATAGCACATGAAGGCCACATAGACAAACATGTAAGAGGAACCTTGGTGACCTTGACACTGATTCGACGTGTTTCTACACTGTTCAAACTTCAGTGTCATTCACAGATATTGGTAGCACATATTAACAAGAGCAAATTCCTACTCCATCAACCAACCATCTGCTAACTGCCTGACATACACACCAATAGCTTGTCTGTTCCAAGCTGATCCTCTTATCTTCCACCCCTTGGCTGTCCTCAGCGGAGGGAGGGGCGGCAGGAGGTGGATTGCGGACTGGTCAGATGTGGTTCTCCCACATCTAATTCTGATGATCCGTCACCCCATTAGGTTTGTTAGTTTTGTCATTCAATGACTTATGTAATGATTGACCAATGGGTCAAAGTATCTTTGTCAAGGACAGGTAACGGTAACATATTAGCTTTGTGGTGTCACTGTCAAAGTCACATGTAGGAAAATGTACTGTAATTGTTTACTTGTATTGCTATGCTTGCTATGTTGAAACTATGATATGCTAGTTTGGAAATGCAAAAACACTACCTTTACATGTTTGAGACACACATAACACATAATAAATATCTATTTTGTTTCCAAATATAATTTAAGATAACCCATACATTTTATTTTATTTTCAAAGAAATATCAGCATTTCAAAATTTAAAACAATGCTGAAGGTACACTCCTCGGTTTGAACCTTGTGGTTGGAACCAGCATTACAAAAATATTGTTGTTTTGGTTTGATACTCACAGAGAGCATGCCGTCTTCCAACCCTGTGCTAAATGGCTGTCAGTCCTATTTTCTCCTCCTCCTATAGCTCTCATAGGCTTACATCTCCTCTACCTCTCCCCCTACAGCCACATACACTTTGGTGCACAGTTGTGTTTCAGACATTGAGCTAGGGAGGAAATTTGGGGTTCTGGGAGCAATTGAGAAGTGTACCTTTTTTACGTTTTTTTGTTGTTGCTCTAGATAGCCATTTTATCTTACACACACACTCTCTCTCTCTCTCTCTCTCTCTCTCTCTCTCTCTCTCTCTCAAAACATAAGCACACTGTACTATCAAACTACAGTGCAGTTCTTTATTTTACAAAAAGTGACAAACATTTTCAGACAGTAATATTCTACCTACAGTAATTTCTCTGACACAATGGAAAAATAAAAGATAAATAGTCTTTGGTGACATACAGATATTAATATACAATTATAACTTAAATACAAAATGTTTTTAAATAGTCTTAACAAATATTCACAGGTGTACGTTATTTACAACCATTTTGATATTCATAGATGACATTCATAGATGACCTCTTCAAATGCAATATAAATACAGAATACAATTTTCATCTGTCTTTCAAAGGTTAATTACAATGACTCAAGTTGTAAGAAACTTTCATTAAAGTGCTTTCCTGTGACCCCACGAAAGACATTTGACATTTGACATGGTAACACAATAATTACTTAATGTGTGTGTTTGTGTGGTGTCTTTCCTACGTAATTTCTCTGGACAAACAAACCTCTACGTTTCTAGAAAACAGGTTATGCAATTTTTACATTTCAGTACCATCACCAAAAGAGTCTGTTAGTAAAATATGAGCTCCACAGCATACATGCTGGTTCCACAGTGTAATTCATGTGATTTCACATGCTAAAAAGTAGAGTGATTCACTAGGGTTTTCAGCGTTTTTAAAGCCTTTTAATGATCTGTCACGAGACATCGATTAACTCCATTACAGCAGACAGAATGGCATGTTTCATTCAGCAATCCTTTGAAAAGATTAGCCTTATGGCTAAGAAACCACCTTCTATAACCTACAGGACCTTGGAGCCACCATGATTACAGAGAGAGAGGCCAAAAAAATGGGCAAGAGAATGAGATTAAAAAAAGACCACTTCTTATGAGAGATATTAAGGCAAAAGGACAATATCAAAAGACAAGTAAGTCAATCGGAGAGCACATTGAGATATGATGTATATCACATTCTGTCAAGTATTATCAGGTATTTGGTAAGTTTAAACAAGTAATGTAAAATGTATATTATGATATTTAGACAAATTATGGAAATACACTGGAAATAAACTTTTAAGGCATTTTACGGCTGGTTAAATGTTAGAATACAAGTCGAGAGGAGATTGTCAATCCTCCACCCACCATTTCAGAAAGACATAAATAGGGGTGTATATTTTTGTTACAGTATTTCACTTAGGGATATGAAATAGGACATTCTAGCTCCTAAAATGTTGGTCACCCTGGTCTATTATTAGAAAACCCACAATGTAAGAGCGGAGATTTTTGCCATGGGCTTAGGTTAGGACTAACTTAAAACCATGTTATATTCTCAAACATAACAGCAATCTAATAATGTTAGTGCAATGTGTTATTGCAGAATGCATTTAAAGAATTTGAGGGACAGTAAAAGTTAAAAGTTCAGTGTTTTTCTCCAAATTAATGTATGAACTGGTCAGTGGATCAAAACTTTATGCTGGAAACTTAGCCATGTTTCATAGTTTCATTCCATTCATACTGTACGACTAAAGAGGATTATTAAACTGCCATCAAAGTTCTGACAGGGAGAACGTATAAATTGTGTGAAGCTAATATTGGCTGGCTACAGGTGCACCGATTCATGGAATTTATGGGCATTCATGGGAAATGATGAACATGGCCCCTGAAATGGTCCTTTGAGATTGTGAGATGGACTGGTAGCCAGGAGTTGAATAGGTAAGAGGTTTCATTGGTCATTTTTGAGGGTTCTTTGGAAAATAATTTGTCAGTTTAGGTTGAAATCCACATTAGTCCACATAAGTGTTTGATCACTGAACTGAAGACTAACCACTGCTGTCAAGCTCAGGTGGCATTAAACAGAGATGACCAGGCCACTTGATAGCATTGAAGTGAGCAACAAGCAGACAAGTCATGATTCATAAATTAACAGGATTATGATGTCAATCTGGGCCCTCTTAGCTTCTTGAGCAGGCAAGGAGGACAATCTAAAAGAGTGAGTTTAGATAGTTTTTCTTACATTTGCCTTTTTCAATAGAAAGAGTAGAAAGGGACAATAATAAGTTTAGGACAAACAAAAATAGTTGACTACATCTAACTCTAATTCAAAGATTATCAATAATAATACGTTAGGAGATAAATATCTGGAGCTATATATTGACTTGCTGATGGCGTTTGGAAGGGTTAATCCAAGATGGTTTCATCCATAACTATGGGGACTCCTAGGGTTGATGGGTGAGGAGTCTTCTCTTCCACTCTGCCCAATCAGCTGATAGAGCCGGTGGCTGAGATTCTGCACCTGGCAGGTGCCCAAGACACAACCCACTCTCATCAACTGGGCGTGGTGTGGGTGGTGGTGCCCTCCACGCGACCCTATGTGGGCGTGGCGACGACCTCTTGGTGCTCTATGATGGATTTTAGGACCGCCAGTGGGTTTAGCCCATGCCAGTTTATTCGAAGTTGCTTTACGTCTAAGAAAGCCGGGCCATTTGGGGGTATGTTGGGGAGCATTCGTGGGGCTGGGAACATCAGGTTGTGTGTCTGGAGTGAAGGCTTCTTCGTCTATGTGGTCACTGAGCTTCATGAGAAAGTCTGACCTGAGAAGGAGACAGAAACAGAAACAAGGAGAAGAAGTATTTAATTTATTTATCATTCAACATCAGTGAAAATTGTTAATTCCCTAAGCTCATGGTGGCTACTAGATACTAGATATACTCACATATTTATGACCACAAAAGATATAAAATGAATAGCATTTGTTTGGGGCGTGAGATACCTAGGATTTGGAATGACTCAGGGAGAAAAGTAATCAATTATTATTAATATTATTTTAATTGGCTCATTATTCCTCGTCTCTCATCATTTCCCCTAATTTAATCTATTATATTCTTGTATTGCTTTTAATGGACAGAATATATGAGAAATATATTGGCCAGAGGAGGCAGAGTTAAGATGGTCCTGTGGCACACACACACTGCACATGCTTCCTTGCTCTATCCAATCATGTACCTCAGATTCATGCGATTTCTGATGGAAATTGGATTGGTGATTGGACATAACACATTAATGCTCAGGTATTAGTCATGTATACACCACATTTGGAAATACCATGCCTATAATTGGAGCATTAAAATACAATTACATGGTGCTATTACATGGAGCAGATAGTGGTTAGGCATCTTGCTCAAGGATGCTTACAGATAGGCTCGACCCACAACCTTGTAAGTCGCTTTGGATAAAAGCGTCTGCTAAAATGCTGTAAATGTAAATGTAAACCTTCTGGCTGGTCCAACACCTAGACCACTAGACTATCCTGCCCATAATCCATCTAATCCACTTTATATAAACAATAATATATTGAGTTGCCCATGGCTAAAGCAATCACACAGACCTAAAAACTATTTAAGACTAGCTAAATGGCACATGACACCATTAGTCTACACTGTAATAACCACAGTGGAGATTAAATTTAAAAAACATGTCCACTTGACATGACCCAAAACAACAATGCTCAATCCTGAAATATTTCCTGGAAAATGTAATTTTCCTTTACCTGATACCTGATTATGAGCAATCTGCCTCGTTCTGCCTTGTCTCAAAATATTTACATTGTTTTAAGTCAAGTCATTCCTTGCAGTGAATCTATTATTGAAACAGCATATGATAATGCCATTTTCCACGAAAATGTTTATATTGTTTTGAGACTAGATATGATAAGATTGAGACTAGATATGACTTGTTATTTTGTTCGATGGACACTTTTTTCGCAGCATGGTTAACTATGGTTAAGTAAGGCCACAGGCCATTCAGCAAATACAGCTCTAGCAGACTAGGGACACTCGGCCATCTGTTCATTGTTTGAGAAAGACTGCTCAGAAGTCAAGCACACTGGTGTACTGTCAACTTTCGCCGATGTGTTTGTACAGAGCACTCTGCTTTAGGCCCTGTGTTTTGATTTACAACTATTGAAGGTCAGAGGGCTATAAAAATATGCTGGTACACCTGGCTGCCTGAGTGTAAATACACTGAATACATACAATATACAGTATAATACATTTTAAACACAGCACACAAGGATTACCCCCAGTGTTCTTTTTCTTGTAAAAGGAAAAGTTCAGATTTTTCCTTGTTTCCAACTGCTGTTTTGGTGAAGCTATGATGGTGGATCTAATTTTAAAATAGACTGTTCCACTTGGGAAATGCTGGCCTGTATTGTTTCATCATAAATGCCTGGTCTAAACCCATACTGACAGCCTGGAATGTGTAGTAATAACAGGGTTCACCAAGGAAAGAGAGAGAATCCCTACAATGCTCACTCAAATCCATCAGCTAAATGACCGAATGCCATAATGCCACATCACCATGTTACACCCTTCTGATAGGTCAAGCAAAGTTTTATTCAGACAACAAAAGAAATATGATGGGTCCTAAACTTTTGTAATAACGTTTATATACTGTATGACTAAAGTACTGAGCACACAGTAGTGAGCCTAATGAAGCCTATCAAAAAAAGACATTCTACAAAAACAGGAACATGAAGAAGTACATTCTGAACCATGAGGCAAATAAGAAGTGTTTTTCATCATGAACCCTATTATGACACATGCTGATTGAAATTGTATCCACACTGAGGCGAAGTTACTAAGCACAAGTAACTTTTCCACCACAAGAAAAGCCTTACTAACCACTCTAGCGTAACTAGAATGTAACTTTGCACTCTGACATGAACATTCCCACCCTCAAATACATTTTCAAAGAAGGGCTGGACTTTATCTTTGCATGTTTCAAGTTCTTTCCTTGGCACACAGAAGTGGCAGCTTGGTCTGTTTAGTACTGGCAAAAAGTGTATATACTAATAATATGTATAAAACATAAATACCAGTATTATTATTTGTATGCATGTTGACTGCTTGACTATGAACAACTATGACTAAAGGTGTAGCACTGACTCATCCTTCCCAGAACCCTCTTGAATTACTTTGATACTCATGAGTGTTCACATACTTTTCAGCCGGAAGCCAAACTAGCCAACATTACCTCTCACTCCATTATATCTGATCTCACAAGAAGAGATAATTTGGAACCTCTACGCACTTGTAGAACAAAGCTCAGAGCAGCTTAGAGGAAATGGAGAAAATCTGACCGGCACTTGGATCTCACAGCCTACCACCGCCTCCTCTCTGAATTCACCTCCTCTGTTTCTGTAGCCAAAGTCACCTTCTATCGACACAAAATCCACTCCACCGCCGCCAACACCAGGAAACTGTTATCTGTATTTTCCTCCCTACTCACACTCTCCAGCGGCTGGACCATGCGACGGCCCTAGCGGCAAGTGCCGGCCGGCAGTGATTCCGGGGCCGGAGTGTGGCGGCGGCTCTCCAGCGGCAAGACCTGGCGTTAGGCCTCGCGGCGAGAGCGAACTGGCGGCAGCTCCGGGGCTGAACTGCGGCAGCGGCTCTCCAGCGGCTGGACCATACGTTGTCCCTAGCGGCGAGCACAGCCCGGCCCTTGGCAGCAGCTCAAGGGCCGGGCTGCGCTGTAGTGGGCTCCTCGGCGACTGGACCTGGTTCTGGCTCCAGTGGCACGAGAGAGCTGGCAGCAGTTCCGAGGCCGGAGTGCGGCGGCGGCGGCTCTCCAGAGGCGAGGCCTGGCGTTGGCCCTCGTGGCGAGAGCAAGCCGACTGCAGTTCCGGGGACGGGCTGCGAAGCGATGAGCTCCTCAGCGGCTGGACCGGGCTTCAGCCCCAGTGGCGTGAGCGAGCTGGCGGCAGTTCCGAGGCCGGAGTGCAGTGGTGGCTCTCCAGCGGCGAGGCCTGTCGTTGGCCCTCGCAGCGAGAGCAAGCTGACTGCAGTTCCGGGAACAGGCTGCGAAATGATAAGCTCCTCGGAGGCTGGACCAGGTGGGAGTGAGCTGGCGACATCTCGGGGCTGGACTACGCCGGCGGCTCTCCAGCGACTGACCCAAGCGTGGCCCCTAGTGGCGAAAGCAGGCGGGCGGCGGTTCCAGGACCGGACTGCGGCAGAGTGGGCTCTTCGACGCCTGGACTTGGCATTGGTTCCAGCAGCATAAGCGAGCTGACGGCAGCTCTGAGGCCGGAGTGCGGCGGCGGCTCTCCAGCGGCGAGGCCTTGCGTTGGTCCTCACGGCGAGAGCAGGCTGCCAGCAGTTCCGGGGACAAGCTGCAGTGCGGTGAGCTCCTCTGCAACTGGACCTAGCTTCGGCTCCAGCCTGGGCTCTCCAGTGGCTACGCCCGGCGGTAGGCTCCAGCCCAACCTATCTCGCTGCTTGAACTGCTCAGACGGCAAGTAGTGGCAGCGGCGGACGGTCCAAGCCAGACCCCAGCGTAGGCGGCGAACCCCCCCGAGAGCTCTCACCCGAGTGAGGCGAAGATGGTGGAAGCCTCCCGGCAACTGGTGGGGCTTGGTGCCTCCCTCTGGGCGAACGGGTGATAGAGAGAGCTCCTCGGGGGCTGGACCGGGCGGTGGCTCCAGAGCGGTGAGCAGGCTGGCGGCAGCTCCAGGACCCAGGTGCAGCGGCGAGGGCTCTCCCGTGGCTGAGCGTGAGGTTAGCACCAGCGTTGAGAGACCCCTGACGACTGCTCCGGAATCCGGCGGCGGTGGCGAGGGGTCTACACCAGTGGAGCACGACGTTGGCCACAGCGGCGGGAGCGGGCTGTCGGTTGCTCGGGAGACTTGTCGTAGCGCCGTGGGCTGTGAGGGACAGCTGCAACCAGCGAACAAGCCCTGTAGGCACTCCACCCACCACCCGTAGGAGCGTGAGGGGCCTAACGGGCTAGCGAGGATGGCCATTGCCCACTGGCGCACAGGACCGGTAAGCCGCTTGAGAAGGAGACAAGTTTTGTCCTCCTCCGCAGTGTCCATAGCCGCCATCCAACGTTCACACGCTTCTAAAAATTCCTCCACTGACCTGGAGGGCCCGTCGAACTTCTCCGGTGGTTCTGGCCGGAAAGCTGAAACGTTCGCCGGCCACGATCCCCGAGTGCGTGCGGGCGGGGCTGCTTCCAGCGCGGTGGTGGGAGCGTTCGCCGGCTCGCCGCACGCTGCGCACCTCCGTCTTCCGCGCCTCCTCCTCCTCCGCGCACACACACGCTCCTCCCCAAGCTCCGGGTGGTCGAGAAAGCTCATGTCGAAGTCCG
>JAOEHI010000248.1:0-13966 GCA_025447815.1 Percopsis transmontana
TTTTTCCTCCAGTCACGCCGTACTGTCTGTTTGTGTTCCCCCGTTCCTGCTGACTGCCTGCCTGTTATTCGGACTCCACGCTGCCTGCTCCCTACCTGTGCTTTCGCCCCATGGACTGCCTACCTGTGTAACCTGACTTCCCGCTGCCTGTTCCTCATCTGTGCCTTTGCACTGCGGAGTGCCTACCTGGTTCTTGGTATCCTGCCGTGTTGCCCTTGTGTGCCTTGGAATAAATCAGTTTTTATTGAACCCTCTGTCTGTCTGCATCTGAGTTCCCCTGCCTGAACGTGACAATGTGGGGGCAACATTTTATAAAGGTACAGTATGTACATATCATTACACAATTTTATAAATGTTAAAACCTCACTTTTGGGTATTTGTAGTGTAATAATAGGTAAGACACATTTGTTTTGCAATTGTCATATAAAACTCTTGATTAAGAGGACCTACTTTTAGCCAAACTGGCAACACTATATTGTTTGGATAGAAATCCAAGGAATACAATCACCTCTGCTGAGGT
This sequence comes from Percopsis transmontana, assembly GCA_025447815.1. Taxonomy (NCBI): domain Eukaryota; kingdom Metazoa; phylum Chordata; class Actinopteri; order Percopsiformes; family Percopsidae; genus Percopsis; species Percopsis transmontana. The sequence goes on from JAOEHI010000248.1 coordinate 521, forward strand.
GGGAATAGCCGTTACTATAGTGCATTAGTATGGTGTATTTAGCCACTGTAATATTCATGTGTAACAACGGGAGCGCCTCCGCCCCCCGGCTCTAGCTCGCCGGCGTACTGAAACACCGCGCACCTGTCATCTCCTCATCACCGCGCTCTCCCAGCCTATAAATCCGGAGAGCGGGTGATGAGGAGTTGTCGGTAATTGTTTGGAGATGCACGTTGCTACGCCGCACATTACTTTGAAACGCTGTTGTTTGGAAACGTAATTAAATACGCGCTATCACTTGGTTTTCTGCACCTGCACTCATCCCACTCGCACCGTGACATCATGCATTATTTGGAAAACATACTTATGCTTGATTGGCTGGTACTGGTAAAATCAGATCAGATGGCACTTTACTGAGTAAGAGGTGAAATCTTCCCACTTCCCCAGATCGCTGGAATGAAGCATACATCCTGTTCACCCTCCTTTTATAATTCTACATCCTTGATATAAGTGAATATACACAGGTATACTCTAAAATCTGTTTTGAGAGTATGCATTTAAATATTTAAACGAAAAGTAAGTACAGAGAAAAGACAAAAGAGAAGATCAAGAAAGAAAGAGGTACAGCTGTGATGGCGATGATGTAATCTTAAAAGAAAGAGACCAGGTGAATATTTCAACTACTCAGCGCCCTGGAGGGACTCATCCTGTCTTATTGCAAACAGAACCTGGTCTTTGTAACCTTCAAAGGCCAATCTCCTGCAACAACTGTAAGTGTTGGTTTGAGTTGTGAGAGTGTTTATGCTTTAAGATTTTTGCAGGATAAACCACTGGCACTAAGATGGAAAATTAAAAAGAAAAGCCTTTGTCATTCCTTTTTGTCACCCTCTTTGCACTGCATTGTTGCAAGGAGAAATTGTCTAGAATGGCAAAATCGAGGTTTAAAAAGGTACATTTTTCGATTGCGTTGTAGCTCCCCCAGACCCACACCTTTCCACCTCAGCTCGCTGTTGAAGACATGAGCGTTCCTTTAAATTAGTTTGGGGAGTCTATAAATAATTTTAAGATAAAAGCATCTGCTAAATGACCTAAAATGTAAATCACCACCTACTCTGACAAAATGGCTTCATAGGGTAAATTAGAGTTTCAAGTACCATAACCAACACACAGGACATTCCAGTCAAGTTTGTTCCACGTGTACAATTCTTCTATTTCAATAGAAATTAAAAAAAACATTTGACTGAAATTGCTTATGTCCATAGAATGTATATGAATATGAACGCAATACAGTGATTCGATTGGATTCAATCTTCCTTGGTCTTAAGAATACTTTAGTTCCGTCATTGATCAGGAAAATAGAATGGGGGTGCTAATTCTGGTTTATTGTTCCGGGTTTCTGCAATGTTCCAACAAGTTCAGTTTAAGACTTTTTAGGACCTTTTTAAGACCATTATGAATGCAAGCACTACTGTAACTTTAATAAGCAACATGCTACTGTCTTAGAGTGCCTTGTCTATTATCATGCTACTGCTTCATGCTCACATACTGTATAGAAAACATTATGCATGGCATGTCAACAAACACAGAGGCTAGTTCAAATGTTTGTGTGTGTGTGTGTGTGTGTGTGGTGATGTTAATTGATTAACCATATACAAACTTAAGACCAATTTGTGCTGTAAGGGCTGAATCAAGACACATATTTATTAACAAACAATGCATTAAACTACAATGCGGCCGCAAGGGAGAAACACTTTAGCTTCGCATTGTGCAATGCTCCACTAACCATATTCCTGGAGAACAATAGGACGCTCTGGCTTATATATTTCTGAGATTCAAAATAACTGCTCACAGGTAAGGTGATCATTCATTGGCTGGAGGTGTGGCCGCTAAGGCTTGTCGGAGGAAAATCCTAAGGCACACCTCTAGGGAGACAATGAATTTAGCTTGAATAGGCTAAATGCAAAAACATACATTCCTGGCTTTGTCTAGCTGTAGGCTCCGGCCTTGTTGCTATTTTAACATGATGTGGTATTCTGTCTGTCTTCCTATTTTACTCAATTATATATTAAATAATATATCAATTCTAATTCCTTCATATATATATATATATATATATATACACACACACACACACACACACTTTGTTTAACTGAAACTGACACTGTCTGAATAGTATTTTAAAATGGTAAACTCCTTTATTGTGTTATAGTGCCCCCTGAAGCCCAAATTTCAGGGCCATCTCACTGTTGATGTGTTTGTGGCTGTAGGGGGAAGAGAACATCGCTCTAAGAGGCAAACAAATCATTAGACAGGAATATGTTTGAGACAAGCAGACCTTTTAAGGCAAACTGGTAACTGTACTACTACTGCACCTACTGTACAAGCCAGTAAGAAAACCTATCTGGTTAACATCCTCTTCTGGTTATTTCAGGTGCGAGTGTAAGCAGGGTCACAGGAAACATTCATTAACTGCTACACACACAAAGTAGTACACACTGTAGCCAGCTTCAATAGCAGCACTTTGGTACAATGTAGTGTAGAGCCTAAAATTTTTTTGTCAAAAAGAGATGACTATGGCAAAGGGTTATAGAACACATACACGTTTATAACAGGCAACCCTGCATACCTCACATATAAACCCGGTCAGCAACGAATCACGGTGAACATTGAATTGTAAAAGGTAAGAGGAATTGAAATAGTTCATGATGACCAAGGGTGGTGACTAAAATCTCTCTTACAAAGGGAAACCTTTTGGATCCAGACTGTGAAAGCTACCACCTACCCAGGTCTCAATGAAGATATGCTCCATGATCTCATGTTTTATCTCTTGTACAGTATGTCAGCATCACATGTAGAGGACATCCATCTGTATTAAATGCCTTTTGCTGTGTAAACAGTTTTGGCATTTTCACTGGATTCTGCTATTAAGACAGATTTTTCTCATACGACTGTTGAGCTTTTTACTTTTACATTTACTATGACCATATCCTGTTGTTGCAGATCAAGGCACAACACCAAAACATGATGACCTACTGTATTAACAGAATGCCCTGTGAATAAAGGCTTTTATATACAGTATGCTGTCTTTTATTTAAAGTATGTTCGATGTGATTAATGTGACACATGGACACACTTGTAAAAACTGATGAAACGTTATAGTCGGGAGGTTTCAACAGCTGATTGTGTATGCAGAAACACAGCAAAGGAGTTGCGACAGCTAGGCACAAGCTTTTTATTTTATTATTTAATTAATAAAAATCCCAGTATTGTGGTAAAACATGCATGCAGATGGAGCACAAAAAAAAAAATTGGAAAAACAAAAAGTAACAATTAATGAAGCTTCGGCATGGCTTTCTTGTTCCATTTTCATACATTTCTGAGAATGTCCAAACAGTGCCTTTTGGACATTCAGTAGTATGTTAAAACATAAAACTGAGTCAGTGGTGAAAATATTGGACTTTATACAGTAAGATGTTTAGTTTGTAGAGTCCACTTTAATGGGATGGTAGAGGCTGTTAGCATTAGATTCCTAATCCATGTCCTTACAAAAATGATTAGTTCATAAATTGACAGGTGGACCTCATTTCCAGTAAGAAGCGGAACACGGCTATCAGTCAGATGTCACAGTTTGAGGGGGATAACGGGCCAGTACTTGGGCTGCTTGCGGTCACAGTTTCGGTCGAATGTCAGCTGCATGGCTGCCTCCATGCCCTGGATTTTGGCCGCGTCTTCACCATACAGCTTTTTCATCTCTGCCGCGCGCCTCTCACCTGGCCGCTCCGATGGAGGTCCCTCGCTGCCTCGCCAAGAGACCCGATGCAAGTCCTGGTCAGCTGGCACATAGCTGTCCTGCTGCTCTGCTTCCAACTGTTGCTGCTTCTCTGCAGAAGGAAACAAAAGGACCAGTTTAGACTACATATTAAGAGTATATATTTTGCTAGTAAAATAGAATATCAAGCAGAGATGAGACGTAAGAGGGGTCTAGTTTGTTCCTTCACATTTCCCCCTGCATCTGAGAAACATAGGTTATATTGGAAAAGAGGATAAATTAGTTGGTGAATGACTGAAAATGCACAAATGAATAATTGCTAGCTAGCTCCGTTTATGCTACTTTGCAGCTTTGGCCCTTAATGATTTCTTTATGGTAGGAAAGAGGGAAAATGTTATAATATCATAGTTACAATGATAAAACCCCTTGAACTTGCCAATGTAGTCACAAAAATATTCCTTTACACCAAGTTAATGTGATTTAGGGTTGGTTACCATTCAGCTGGCAGTGTGTGAATTTTGGCCTGAAGCAGGAAGTGATGAACAAATACTCATGAATACAGGAATTGGACATTAACATGATGATGTTCTTACTCTCCAAGGAGATAATGCTTTTAGTCAGTTTTTATTCTTCTGAGATGTTTTTAATTTTCCTTCTTGTAAATTAATACATAAACATGACTTGACATGCATTGTGAAAACAAGAGGCCAATAGTTGCTGATGCTACTATAGAGTAATTTTCAATGTGAACAACACAATAAGCTTATATTTACAGCACTACTCTGACGAGATTACTGCGACTATACAATTAGTGCATGGTGCTATTACATATTATATGGAGCAGATAGGGGTTAGGCATCTTGCTCAAGGATGCTCACAGGTAGGCCAAATCTGGGGCTCGAACCCACTACCTTTCAACCGGAAGTCCAACACCTAGACCACTAGACATTCTGCCCCCTACTTTTAGCAGACCAGCATGCTTGTGCTAGAGGCTAAACAATACGATGTTTTGAAGGTAAACTCTCTTATAAGTGGCGTTCCACGCTGAGACATGACATTTATTTTTGTTAATCTATTTTATCTAAGCACTGGCAGTCTTTTGTACCTCCATCAATGTTTACGACATGTGAACTAGCTAACTGCTAGTGTTAATATGATAGCTTTGCGGTCATACATATACAGTATCTATGAAACTATTGTAAGACTGAACTAATAAAATTAGGCTTTTTTTCTAATAGTTTGGAATGAATAACTGCCATTTTAACTTACTTAATTCTTCTCTGTGCTTCGCTGTTTGGGCAAAGTACTGCCGCAGTTCATCTGTGATTTCCATGTTGCTGACATCACACTCTATCTCGCTGTCTGAGCTGCCCTCCTCATCGGGAAGCCTACCCGCCGATTGGTCTTCGTTCTCTGTGATGTGCCAATCTGTGTAGCGTTGGTAGCTAACGGGGTACGACTGGGAGTAAAAACAAGGGCCATAGGCTGCCTCCAAGGCCTTTCGGTAGGCATGCCAGTGTCTCCGGTGCCAGGCCATAGCCTGGTGGTAATGCTGCCAGTAGCGACTGTACACAGGACTGGTAAACCAGGAAGCCACATCCGAATTCTCCTGGAAATTAAATCAGTTTAGTCACTTGAATGACTTAACTTCAGTTGTTTAAAAACAGTTGTGAAAAGGGAGTCTTTTGTTAAAATGCCAGTTATTGAAACATAGGACGTTTCTTATTTAAAGCAATAGATGACTCAGCTACTACCCAGTAAACTTACCATGATGGAAGGTTCTTTTAGGGTCCCAGGTATCTCCACCTTCAATAGAGGAAAATAATAAAAAATGTATAAACAGATATAGCAAACATAATAGCAAGTTACACTGGGTGAGATGACATTGTTTGGTGATGCTTCGTAGGTGATTATATCATAACACATTAAGCTTTACTGCCAAATCCGCATCACTCCTAAACATAGATACTGTAACGTTATATGTATGACCGAAAAGATATCCTAACACTAGCAGTTAGCTAACGTTAGTTCGCATGTCGTAAATATTGATGAAGGTACAAACGACTAACAGCGCTTAAATAAAATAGATTAACAAAAGTAAACATGTCATGTCTCAGCGTGGAACGCCACTTATAAGAGATTTTAATTTCAAAACATCGTATTGTTTAGCCTCTAGCATAAGCATAATGCTGGTCTGCTAAAAGTTTACCCAGTTGCCTTTGCGGTAGTGATTGGCTTGTCGATACAGAAGCTTCGAAACGTGCTTCGCCTTTTATGGGACAAACTGTGTCGACACAGTGGAGCTGGTATAAAATGACAGGTACCACCTGACCGATGACGTTCAAGGCATCGAAGTGAGTGAAAAAGGTCGTTCGAAAGATTTGGCGCTTCGCGATCACTTCAGTCAAGGGCCGGCTGCGTGTTCATATATAAAGTTTACAAGTTGTATAGTTTAAAACATTCGACTTTTATAGGTCGATTTTTATCATATAAGGGAAAAATAAGGTTGTTTAAATTTATTCTTTGCACCTGTAATTGTAATTTACAACTTTCACGTTTTTAGAATAGAAATTGGAATTAAAAATGACCTACTCAGCTGTATAGGATTACATTGTTTGCTGTGTGACACCATCTAGTGGATGCACTCCATGCATACAAGATTACGTTAGTAGCGTGCGTTGCTTTGTTAAATATGCACCGGGCGGCACCTGTAGTCCTACATGTAGAAATAATTATATTCTGTACATGCAACAAGAAGCAAACTCCATTAAACTTCCATTGTATTGGCAGGTCTACTCAATGCAAAACTCGCCGTAGGACTCCTCTTGCAGGTTACGTTGTATTTCCTGTCAAATCAGACGAACTCAGCTGTGTTGGTTAATCACCATGGCCGCAGATGATTTTGAATCACCAGAGGTAGCCTACTTTAAACTAAAACTTTGTTCAAGTCTGCTAGACTGTGGCTTATAGGCAACACATTATGTTTTCCACAGGTTCCTAAAGAGAAAGTTGAGGAAACAAGGGAGAGATTCCGTTTTGAGTATGCACAAGGTAGGGGATTGATGATCTCTGATCAATTATCTCTTCTCTTACAATGCTTTATGCCATGTGAATTTGGTAATTTAAGAGTTGATACTGTATGATCGCTGATCTACTTGAATAGTTCTACTGTATTAAGCTATATGTCATGGGAGCATATCACTGCCTTGTTAGCCCATGTGCTGCCAAACTAATTTCCAACACTGATGAAGAACGACTTTAACCCTGAATACCAACTTGACACAGAGCCCATGGAAGTACGAGAGCTGTGACTTGTATGACATTTGTCCACATTTGAAACATAATTGAATTTTGCATTATTTTTTAATGTTTGTATTGTTCAATTTCCTCTCAAAGAATTGTAATTTTTCATAGAGATATTCAAATGGTTTCTACAGCCAGTGTTTGGGTCATGGACATGTTTACCGACTTTAATATGGGTGTAATGATGCACATATTTTACATTTTAACATTCATTTATATTTGGAGGTCATGTTTTGAAATAATTTGATTCTTTATATACTACACAATTTTTGTGTACACTTTCACTTTCCTTCTGCCTCAGCAACCGGCCTTCTCTGTGCACTCTCCCACTCTCACTGGTGTGTTGTGTGAGAGAGCAGAAATATATTTGTCAATATACAGTTTTATATGTGACTACACTGGATTTTTTTGGCTACACCCCTACTCATTACTCATTCCTGTCTGGATAATAGATGCAACTTTATGCATGCATTCTCAACTGCGATACATAGCGCTCGCAGTATCATATAGGTGCTGGTGGGCATGAACAAGGTCACACAGACGTTCCTCGTTGTCTGCCATTGCTATGACACATCTTCTGTTATAGAGTGACAGTACATCATTCCCATTAGCGCCACTATCTACGCTTGTGTTGCGTTACAAAAACACACTTTGCTACGCAAGTACGCATCAACCACTCCTTGCATAGCTCAATGCATCCGCGTAGCTTGCGTAGACTATGGAACGGCCCCTTACGTACATAGGCCTAAATTCTTTGTATATAAATCATCTTTGTCCGTTTGCAAATGCCTTACGATTTTAGCCTCAATGGGAAAATTTGGTAATTTTATAGAAAACACCTACTCCCTCTTTCAAATACAGCCTTGTATTTTACTTTGCATAACGGTATCATTTTTGATGATCACTTTTTATTTTGTCTTAACCTGAGCTCCGTAGGTATTTGTGTGTCAGGTGTACTTTGCAGATGAAGGGGAAACTGATGCTCCTAGTCGAGTAAAATGGGTCAACTACTACATTTAACGAGCTGTTAAATGTAGTAGTGGGTCCATTTATGCTCCATATCAGGTCAGACTCTTATCATTTGTCTTATGTGTTTTTTGAAGGAAATAAGGTGTGGTGTATTGTTTGTGTATTTTTACAAAATGAAAGGGTTATGACTGTTTTTAAGTGTCATTCGGTAAATTAATCAAGAGTAATGTCAAGTTGACATTGTTTGGAATGTCTTTGTTATGACAACTTGACATTAACCAAGATGACATAACCTGTCAGTGTCTTTGTCATAGGGGGCAGGATAGTCTAGTGGTCTATGTGTTGGAAGGTCGTGCGTTCGAGCCCTAGAGTTGGTCTACCTGTAAGCATCTTGAGCAAGATGCCTAACCCCTACCTGCTCCATGTAATTGCAGCATGTAATTGTAAGTTCCTTTGGATAAAAGCGTCTGCTGAATGACCTAATTGTAATTGTCATGACAACTTGACATTAACCAAGATGACAAACTGTCATGAACATGCCATGGTAGTCCTAATTATCAAACTTAAAGAAACAATTTAGCTTTGTGTTAACATTACAATAAACTGTCATATGTGGTTGGTTTTGACATTAGCTGTCATAAGACTATTATAGTTTTGTCATTAACATTTTCCTTGACCTCAACTACAGTGGTACAATTTGGAATTATGTCATAAATATGTCATTAAGTTTCACTGTCAAGAGCTAGTTATTGCTTTTATATTGTATTTGTAAAACGAATGTAAAGTGTACTTTATATAAAGTCTATTAAATTGGCACTACTTTAAGTGCACTTAAGTTGTAATCGTACTACTTGTGAATAACTTAAGTGTACTTCAAGTGCACTCATGTTACAATGAGACAAATTTAGTATACATTAAACACTTAACACAACCACAAACAAAACCGGTGTTTTGAATCTTACATCTCTATGTGGTAGGATAAACAAAACAAATGTAAAGTGTTATTACATTTATTACATCTCTAATATTTTACATTTTTAGAAAAAAATTGAACTTTACTTTATCTGTTAACAAAAATATGCACTCAAAGTAATACAAATGTAACACCTTGAAACACCTTTTGGGGAATTAACAATAAATATGTGGTGGACAGGTTACCAGAATGTTCTAGGACACTTTTCATCTCATTGGTTAGTATATCAAAATCAGTATAGGATAATTCAGTGTCTTTATACCAGTATAGGTCTCAGTTCTAAGTATACAATCACAATTTCCCACATAGAACCTTAGTTCAAAGAAATACAGTTCTCATGTTCTCAATGTGTCAGTCGCTTTTTCACAGGATCTGTCAGGATCAGGATATGAAACATCAGCAACTAGACATCAGCTTTAGTAATATTAATAATGCAAACATTTACATTCAATTGTAACATTCAACAACATGAATGTTACACATTGTAACGTTCATTCACAATATGAAGGGAACCCCAAACTTCCCTTTCCCGAGCCACATTGACCAGCTCTGACTGGGGGATCCCGAGACGTTCCCAGGCCAGGTTGGAGTTATAGTCCCTCCACCTAGTCCTGGATCTTCCCCGAGGCCTTCTCCCAGCTGGATGTGCCTGTAACATCTCCCTAGGGATGCGCCCATAGGGCATCCTTACCAGATGCCCAAACTGGCTCCTTTCGACGCAAAGGAGCAGCGGCTTTACTCCGAGCTCCTCACGGATAACTGAGCTTCTCACCCCATCTCTAAGGGAGACGCCAGCAACCCTCCTGAGGAAACCATTTCAGCCCCTTGTACCCTGGATCTCGTTCTTTCGGTCATGACCGCCCCCGCTGTGCAGATTCTCTGACCAATCTCCGCTCCATCGTCCCCTCACTCGCAAACAAGACCCCGTGGTACTTGAACTCCTTCACTTGGTAAGGACTCATTTCCCACCCGGAGAAGGCACTCCATCGGTTTCCTGCTGAGAACCATTGCCTCAGATTTAGAGGTGCGCTTCACACTCGGCTTTAAACCGGTCCAGTGAGTGATGAAGGTCACAGGCCGATGATGCCATCAGGACCACATCATCTGCAAAAAGCAGCGATGAGATCCCTAGCCCATCAAGCTGCAACCCCTCCCCACCATAACTACGCCTCGATATCCTGTCCATGAATATCACAAAAAGGATTGGTGACAAAGCGCAGCCCTGGCAGAGGCCAACCCTCACCTGAAAAGAGTCTGACTTACTGCAGAGAACCCGGACATAGCTCTCGTTTTGGTCGTACAGAGATTGGATGGCCATGAGAAGGGACCCCCTTACCCCATACTCCAGCAGCACCTTGGAGTAGACTTTACCAGGGAGGCTGAGAAGTGTGATACCCCTGTAATTGGTACACACCCTCTGGTCCCCCTTTTTGAACAGGGAAACCACCACCCCTGTCTGCCACTCCTTGGGCACCGTCCCAAACTTCCACGCAATGTTGAAGAGGCATGTCATCCAAGACAGCCCCTCCACACCCAGAGCTTTCAGCATTTCATGACGGATCTCATCAATCAGAGGGCGTGTTAGTTGGATTCAAGAGTTCCTCAAAGTGCTCCTTCCAATTACCTCCTCAGTTGAGGTCAACAGCGTCCCATCCTTACTGTACAAAGCTTGGATGGTTCCCCGCTTCCTCATCCTGAGGTGGCGAACGGTTTTCAAAAACCACTTTTGTGCCGACCGAAAGTCCTTCTCCATGTCTTCTTCGAACTTCTCCCACACCCGCTGCTTTGCCTCTTTCACGGCAGAGGCTGTAACCCTTCAGGCCCTTGTATACCCTGCAACCGCCTCCAGAGTCCTCCGGGATAACGTAATCCGGAAAGACTCCTTCTTCAGTCGGACAGCTTTCCTGACCACTGGTGTCCACCACGGTGTCCTAGGGTTACCGCCCCTTGAGGCACCCAAGACCCTGAGACCACAGCTCCCCGTCGCAGCTTCAGCAATGGAGGCTTTGAACATTGTCCACTCTGGTTCAATGCCCCCTGCCTCCACAGGGAGGCACGCAAAGCTCTGCTGGAGGTGAGAGTTGAAAGTCTGTCGGACAGGGGCCTCCTCCAGATGTTCCCAGTTCACCTGCCCTACCCGTTTGGGCTTACCCGCTCTGTCCAGATTCTTCCCCCACCCCTTGACCCAACTCACCACCAGATGGTGATCAGTTGACAGCTCCGCCCCTCTCTTCACCAAGTGTCCAAAACATGCGGCCTCAGATCAGATGATACGATTACAAAATCGATCATCGACCTTTGGCCTAGGGTGCTCTGGTACCAGGTACACTTATGAGCATCCCTATGTTCGAACATGGTGTTGGTTATAGACAATCCATGACTAGCACAGAAATCCAACCACGAACAACCACTCGGGTTTAGATCAGGGAGGCCATGCCTCCCAATCACACCTCTCCAGGTGTCTCCATCATTGTGCGCGCTGAAGTCTCCCAGCAGAACTATGGAGTCCCCTACTGGAGCTCCATACAGGACTCCATTCAAGCCGAGGACTACAAGCTCCTGTTTGGTGCATATGCACAAACAACAGTCAGAGTTTTCCCCCCCACTACCTGCAGCCTTAAGGAGGCGACCCTGGGCAACTCCGGAGAAGAAAGAGTCCAACCCCTATCCAGGAGTACAAGTCCAACTATGCTGTTATGACAGTGATAAGCTTTATCACTTGTGTTTCCAGGCAAAGAGCTGGAGACAACTCCTTGCTGTCTCTCAGCAGTGGTCCTGTGTCTCCGTTAGGTGTGAAGGTGTCCTTTTGTTCCAGCGCCTGGCATGGCGTGTCTGGTGGCTGTTGTCCTCTGTTAGCAGGGCTTTTCTGACCATGGTAGTCAGCAGGCAGGTAAACCATCTCTCCAGGTGGTCCATCAGGTCCCAGGAACCTGTAGCAGACCGAGCCTTAAAGACAATTTTAGTCCTAGGCAAAAGTTTTACCTGTGACAGATGGACTCCGATGTTTTTCATGTCCTAAAGATAGGAAGCCAATTGTTTTAGTTACATAATTACTACATACAGCCCATTCCGTCCAGGTTCCAACTGCCCACGAGTACCGAAACGTTCTAGCAAATACTTTCTGTCCTAACCATTGAAGTACCAATGTCCTGTGGCAATTTTCCATGGAATCTATCTTGTCTGATCTGATTCATGCAAGCAATTGTTTTTCACGTAACAATTTCTATCAATCTGGAGAGGGAATCCCCAGCGCGGCAACATATGTGTATATAATTGTATTGGTCAATACAAACAAGTACTCAAATCCTTCTGGCTTAGGTAGTGGTCCTACAAGTCTATCTGCAAGTAAGTCAATGGCCTGATTGGCCTCTCATCATGCTTCATGCATTTTCTGTTTCTAAGCGTGTAGGGTGCTTGTCTCGGCACATAGATGCAAGTTTCACAAATTGTTCAATCTCTGTCATCAAATCAAACGCGTACAGTGTGCCTGCACAAACAAGCTTGCACCAGTGGAGCCGGCCATCACCAGTCTCCTCTCTCAGTCACAAGCGAACAAGCTTCACTTGAAAAAAACACAATCTTATTTAAAAGTAGTAGGATAAGCCTTCGGCAAATTCTACAAATTCAATTAATTAAGTTGCTACAAGTGAATGCTACAATGTGACCCTGCTCTTCAGCTGAGTTACTTGCAAATGAGAATATCTCAACGTGCAGAAGAATGACTTGTGTGGATAATCTTATCCACACTATTTAAAACATCTGTTTAAAAGGATGCCAGTGAAAATCACAGACTGGAATGGTGAGGCCAGTTTACTGAGAGTGAAGCTATTTGTGGCTTAGAATGTCTTGAGGCACCAATGTACTATAAATGTGACCTCTTCCGCTAAGCCGTCTACATCTGTTTTGTAAAAGCAGCATGTAATTGTAAGTCGCGTCGGATAAATGTGATAAAAGCTAAATTACCTAATTGTAATTATACATGTTTTTTCTTTACTCTACTGAGCAAGGTAGGTTTGGCTACTATGTCTTGCGACAAAACTGAACTTACGTGAGGTGAAATTCCAATATTTTAATATCCCATGATGTGATTTTGACTGAATCCAAATCTCTGCTCCCAGTTGCTGTAGGTGATTACCAGAAACGGTCAACTGGAACAGAAGTTAGACCACTGTCTTAGAACCCAGAAGGTTTTGGTCATCTTGGCAACAGCTCTGCCCTCTACATGTACCAAGCTGGGTAGATAGACTGGTGTAACAGAATTTGGACCTATGGCTGGACTGCTTGAATAGAACCTGAACACCAAATGCATGATTACAGGGGCGTGAAAGTAGCCTTTGTGATTGGTAGACTGTATGTTGAAGGATTATATTAGTTTATGTGGGAGTGTGGGCGTGGTTTAGCGCTGATGCGTGTGGGAGGGAGCGTGTGGAGGTGTGGTTCACGGGGCTGGGAG
>JAOEHI010000249.1:0-13966 GCA_025447815.1 Percopsis transmontana
CCCCCCCCCCCCCCCCCCCCCCCCCCCCCCCCCCCCCCCCCCCCCCCCCCCCCCCCCCCCCCCCCCCCCCCCGACCATGCCACAGCTGTCGGCCTGTGGATATTGTATGTCAAGTGAAATATGTATTTATTTCAACTGTATTGCAGGCGAATAATTTCCCTTTCCCCTGGTCTCAATGCAGGTCTGATTTGAGTGATTTGAGAACCGGCACCACCCGTGCTTGACCTCCCTGGCACAGTACTGGGCTTTGACTAGCCCTTCCTAGCCCACAAGCTAGCTTTTAAAGCTTTTAAAGCTGTATGGGGTCTTTTGTGTGCGCCTGCATCCTTGATGGGCTACATGGGAGACATCAAACACTGCGGGCAGTGAACGCAGGACTATGAATGTAATGCAGCATCCAAACTGCACATAGGCCTATGCAAAAGCACTGATCATAAAATGGAGTTTAAGCATAATATAGGAGAGTCAATATGTCAGCCAAGGAGGGTCTGTACTCCCCAGACAGTCCGGAGAAGCAAACATTAACTCCAAACCCGTGTCTCCAAGTGTTCTAGCTCTGCATGTGTCACTTTAAATATAACCGTGTACAGTTTGAACTATGCATTTAATGCATAACTGTTCTGTATGGGGACAAATTTGTACAGGCTGTCTCCTTTATGGTTTAATGACCTTACAGGCAGACCTTTTAACAATGGGGTGCCTGCAAAGACCACAAAAATGAGCAACTTGTAAATATCAAAACTTATTTGTAAAGGATTATTCTCCCTTCATTAGATCTCTGCTGTATAAGCTATGCTAAACTTCCCTTAAGCCACCAAAATAGGGTCTCTACTCTATGTTGACTGTTTTTGTCATTAAATTCTCTTTGCTCTGCGCATCGTTTCCTTCTAAAAGTGAAGACTGCACGGGGGGATCAATTACATGTTCACCACTTTTGTGTATGTTTCCAGGCCTTCCCAGCGTCGGAACCTAATTAATAACCTCAAAACAAGAGGTCTTGGAGCGCATCCAGGGCACTGGGTACACCTCCGATGGTTAGCACATCGCTTTATTAAAATTATCCAGCCAGAAAGCTATACACAATACAAGTCCAAATCTCCCCCCCCTTGTTTACTCCAGTTTGAAAGACAGTCAGATGTATTCTGCTCCTCCACTGTGTGGATGCGGTAATTAAACGCAAATGACAAAGCCGTTCTAAAATATAGCAAAAGAGAATTTGTGGAGAAGAGTTCGGTGTCTGAGGAACCATGCTTTGCCTGTGGTGTCATGCGCCAGTATTACACCACATGCTGCCAGTAGCAACGTCAAAAGTAGCAACGTTAAAAGAAGTAGAAATGCAGGTTGTTGTGTATTACTTTATGTAAACACCTAAAGTCAGCGGTTCATTTAGGAGGTCAAGCTGTTTCTGTAGTGACATTTGGAGGTATGCTTCCCCTTCTCTGCCCCAGTGTGGCATGTTCACCTTGCAGCGTGCCTCATTTTCCACATCTCGACTCGCGTGTTGACTCAACACGCGCGTTCTCCGACATGCGTGTTGCACACACACGCACAATACACCTCTAGGAACAGATTCCAATGGAACATGGGGTGTTGACACAACAATATTGTAGTTGTATGTCACACTGACCTATGAAAAGGTACATAAACAGCATAGGTCACTGGTTCAGCGCTCGGAGCCTCCCATAATCCTCAGGATGGGCCCTCTCAAAGAATCTGCTGCCACAGTGTGTCACCAGGATATCCCGGCACTGCTATTGTCAGCAGGCTCCTCACCGTAAAAGTGTTTCACTGACAAACACTTTTTATTTTACAATCTACAACCTCTACTACTGGTGTGAAGCAGATTTATATTTTCCTGCCAGTGGAATCTTTAACAGGACTGGAATGTGTGTCTTTGGGTTTTAAAAAGCCCTAAACAGGCCAAAACAGTTTTTTTACTCCTAAGCTTTTTTTTGTCGAATAGAAATATGTTTTATACCAAATGCCGAACAGCCGCAGAACGTCTTTAAAGAGCAGTCCACTTCTATTGTGTGCCCATGCTGGTAGATTAGCTTGCACATACTTTGCGATTGGTATATGCAGGGAAATTTGACGTGCATTTGGTATATGCAGGGAAATTTCATTGGGGAAAACATGTGGTGTCGACTATAAGCTGAAAATGCCCACGTAATTTTGCCACACGGTGTTTGGCGCAAACCCTACTATTCTTTTAGTGACTGCCCAACTGTAAGAATTGACTTTCCAATTATTTTTCCTGTGACTTTCCCAAGATGGCAATTTGTCATTTATTGCACCACTAGCCATGTAGACTGAGTGAAGAGCCACCATATTTGTTTATGATTCAACACTATTGTAAGTCTATTGGCCATAATAACACCTACACTGTAGGGTCAAATGTAGGCTAGATCCAGCTGAAAATGTTACAAAGTCTGCCTAAAGCTGCTTATCTGCCCTATGAGGAATGTCAAACAATAATGGTTCATTCCAATATAGTGTTATTTTGAAGAAATATTTATTGTAGAGCTAAGCCAAGGCATATCTAATCTTATAAAAACAACATTACAGCGTTACTTGTCACTCACAATTATGATAGTATGTGGATTCTCTTACTTATCTTCAGATTTACCGTCAGACTACCACTGTGAGAGTCAAGTATTCCTGATAGGTTACCCCCATAGATGGCATGTGATACAGTCATTTTCATGCGTAATGTTTATCTTACAGTGAATCATACACTATGGAAAATGGTATGATGGCTCACATTATCATTTAACATTTATTTTGAAATGAAAAGAAAAAGAAAAAGAACTGAATCCCAATATGTCAGCAAAAAAGGCTCACAATGACTAGCTTTTCAATACCGCTGCAAAAGAAAAAAGTGTAAAAGGTTCACTTTTCCGCAAAAAGCGTTTTCTTTTCAATGCGATATCTCTTTTGTGTGTGTGTTTTTTATGCTACGCTTACACAGGGAGGATTTAATCTCCTCTAAACACAGGTAGGTTCAATGGCTCCAGGTGTCACTGTTGCGTCAACACAGGCCTGCTCGTTATTAATGTACTTTCCACGGGAATAATTACCAAATATATTTTATATATAGTCATTTTGACATTGTAGACCAATGCTTGGAAAAAAAGTAGAAGGGATTTAGAATGACGTTTCCAAATCAAATATTGACTGAGAGATGCAGAGGTCGGAAATTGGTGTTTTTCTGTGAACTACAGTTGGAAAGTGAGGTAAATTTGATGAAAATGACAGATGATAAACTACTAAGATTATTTGTATCCATGCAGGTCATATGTTTCCCCTTCAAACTAGAAAAAAATGTAAAAAGTGTATTTCAGGCAGTTTGACTTGCAAAGTAAACCAAAATGTGGCCTCTTCCTCTACTGCTTTGACCAGCATGTGCTCTCGACCATTAAAACTCATATGAAGCTCATACAAGTTATTTTCAGATGTATGTACAAGATTGACTAATCTGTTATGTCATCAATGTCACTTCATTGGAGGGGAAACAAGAGAAACACCGGGTAGCCGGTGCCTCAAGCCTCTATTTGCTTTCCCAGTTTCTGTCCAGCAAGGGAGATGTGCCAGCGTGCGTCATCGGGCTCCGTGCGCCACATGAGCGTGAAGGAATAGAGAAGGAGTGTAACAGAGGAATCTGCCTGCCAGCTCTCTGCCATCCTGACGTGGGGCTTGAGCCTGACTTGGCACCCAGCTCGCTAGCTCACAAGCCTGTCCTTGTTTTGCTTTTTTTCCACCTCGCCGACTTCGATGTCTGCGCTGAATGATAACAAAAGACAAGTGGTTGCGGGTTACATTATTTTCAGTTAATACATTTTCTATTTGGTTTTATTATAGTAATCTTTCCATATCAATATGATCAAACAAAGCAAATCCACAGTTTGCTGCTCTGTGTCACAGTTCCTGTTGTTTAATGTCAGTTTCTTAGTTGTAAATGTCCCCGTTCATTTCAAGCTTAGACCATACTTTGGGGTGATCATGTCCATCTGTGTTAATTGCTAAGTTGGTGCACCTGTTTCACTGTGTATTTAGTTCACTCCCCCCCCCTTGTCTCTTATCTTAGTCTTCACATTAAGCTTTTTGTTAGAGCAGGGGGCCTACTTTCGCTGCCTTTTTTGTGTCAGCTTTTCTGCAGTGTACACATACAGTAGTTCAATGCAAGCTGCGTGGAAGTTGAAAAACCTGTGACTCCCGCAAGCTGTCTCTCACTAGGAGAGGCAAATATGTAAATTGTAAATAAACATGCAGAACTATGCGTTACTGGTAATTGTGTGATTGCTTGAGCATAGTGCTCACAGGCAACACAATGACCATAATCGAATATTCTTAATTAAAGGGCTATGTTTGGGTGGTGTTGTATACAAAAGTCACATGCAAAAGCTAGAGGAGGTTTACAGCTATACATTTAAACAGCGTTGTCGTAGTAATAGCTGAGTTGTGCTATCACACCAGAAACCAAATAAAGTACACACTCAGCTTAGTCTCTGTTTATTGTGCGGTGTGAAAGTCATGGGTGCCATAAGAGAAAGTGTATGTAGACCTACTATTCCATCTGTTGCGGCTCTCTCATAGGGCCTGGGGGTTCTCATGCTCTCATGCCGCCAACACAAGACAATCCTCCAGTGTGCGGGTCGTATTTCATCATCAGCTGCCAGCCTGTCCCACACCTGCTTTTCCCATTGTGGACATGTGACTTGCAGTGAGAGCGGGAGAGAGAGAGAGAGAGAGAGAGAAAATGAGAAACTCAGAGTGAGTAACCGAAATATGTTCTGTCTCTTGTTTTGCTGTGGTAACACAGATGATTTGTCACGCTGAAAAAAACACAGTTGGCCTTGATAGAGGGAGTGAGGCAGGACAAAATAGTTTTATAACTTAAAAGTCCAGCATTGATATAAGCGGGATATTATTTAATGATACTAGATACGTTTTATGTCCATGATTTAGGCCAGAGCTCTGCATGAAGGAGAATTATTTCAGTGGGAAAATGTCAAGTCATGAACACCCAAGTCAACCTGGGTCCTGTAGAGTAGGCTATCTCACAACCACTGGTGACCAGCTCAGGTTCAACGACTAAATTTCACTGACTGAGGAAAACTGGCTCACACACAAAGGCCAAAAACTGTAAAGCATGTAGCCATTGATTTTTTTTTTTTTGTTGTGTAATTTATGAATGGGCACAGTTTTATCTGTTGTAATTAATCTTTTAACCCCCCTCTTTCGTCACATCAGCAAATGTGACCTGTAACAAGCAAAGCCTGGGAACAGCTATGCACCAGGTGCTGCACCTCGCCGCTTAAATCTTTTACTTGTTGGAGAAATATGGATTTTAATAAGTCCCTTCAGGACTCAGCCAGAATGGGAGCCAGGAAAAGCAGAGGTGTACCGTGAATTACATTACATTCCTCTAAATGTTTAATAATGATAACCACGCAGTGTTAGCATTCAAACTTGGTTGTAAACTGCCAGGCTAACTTATATTTGTTGCAGTCTATTTCTCTCAAATCCGTAAGAGTGAGTATTTAAAATGTATTTTATTTTAAGAGATAAAAGGCAGGGATACAAACTGTGGTCTTTACACCATCAGGAACAAATCTTTTCCTATATAAGAAACAAGCGGGAAGCAATTAAGGTTTGCTCTTATAAACAAATTTAAACATTGTTTTACACACTCGTCAAACTGGAAACAACAAATATAACATTCACATTTAGAGCCCAATTTTGGGTCGTACTGTTCAGCTTGTTAGCTTAACTCAAGCGTCTCAATTATTCAGGCTTTTATCAATACCTTATACCTAACTGACTCCCGTGAGCTTGAGCAGTGTAGTGAGTCCAATTTGATCCTGAATCTGTATTATGGATTTCTCTAAATGTATGTGTGGCCATTAAACCAAAAAAATACCAGTGGAAAGCACACTACTAAACTAAATGGGAGCACTGGGAAGGCTCAGGATTTGTCTAAATTCATTGTTCTTCACCAGCCGTTTTTTTTTTCTTCTGCTTTGGCCAATTATTACACAGCCAGCTCTGGTCTGTAAAAGGCGCCTTTCTCATTAGCCTGTCCCTAGTTTAGTCTATAGGGCTGATGGACAGGGCCTCCATTACGCGACTTTACCTCTGACTCTACGAACAAGGATACATTAAGAAGTTGCACTGACAAGCACAGGTCACACATCAATGACAGCCCTAACAAGAGAGATAGCCAGAGAGAAAGGGATAAATAACTGTCCTTTGTAAAGCAGGCTTTCGATTACTTGGGTGTGAAACTGTTTTAAAGAGATTACCATATGTTTGTTTGCATCTTGTGACTTGGCTCCCCCTAGTGGCGCTCTACGTTAAAGCACAATAAATAACCACAGCAACACAGTTAAAAATGATTGATTTAGGCAAATTGCCTAATTGAAGTAATGCAGTTTATTACGTTCAATAATGAGCAGTGAGCTGAGCCTCTTTCTTCAACTGACATTTATATACCTACGTAGTTAACCCAATTTGCAATACATAAAGCTGCCGTGTGTTTAGCACTACTGGAACACGTCCAGTATTTGTGTGTGTGTGTGTGAGAGAGAGAGACAGAGAATTGTATGAAATCACACATGTATGAGCATTTAATAATTTCGTTGACCCTTTTTTAATGCAATTTTCCAAATGAATCCACAAAAATTACTGTGACATTGCCTCCCTCACCAATTAGTTAAATCAGGCTTTTGGCCTCATTGATTTATGAATTCAGAAACACTCCAATTCGATCCTATATCTCACGAGGATGCAGGTTTGAATACACACAATGTTGTGATTCTGGAAGAAGCTCTGCATTGACACTGCAGTTTGTGTTTGATTTGTCAGCGTGTGTGTGTGTGTGTGTGTGAGAGTTTGTGTATGTCCATATGCATGGACATGCTGTATGTTAGTGTATACATTTGGTACCTTAGTACCAATTACTGAAAGACCAGTTGCAGAGGCCCTCCCTCGCTAGTTGTGTGTATCACTGCATAGCCAGAGACATTATAGAAAAGACAGGACACTTCCTGAATAGAACTCTATGGGAGAAGTCCGTACCGCCAGAGATGGCGGTTGCATGCACATATCCCGCCCCTCCCCCCAAAGAGCCAATCGTCTGCTTTATAATGGCCGATCGGGAAACCTATTAAGCCAATCGTGTGGTTGCACTGTAATCTATAATGTCCCTGGACAAACCCAGAATTAGAGATGGCGGTGAAGCCTAGCTTTTCCATGGGCCTTGTTGTGTTTAGATTGGCAGTCAAACTGGAGGCTCACTCAAGACGTGTTTACAGAGAGCTCCCATCCAGTTTGTGGGAACAGTGCACAGAACTCTCTGGTAAACAAAGGCTCTCATTTATTGTAGGGCTTATGTGACGTTTCTTCTAGGCCTCCGGGAGTCTAATTGTTCAGTTTCATGCGCTGGTCATAACGTTACAGGTACATCTGCGTCTGCTTGTTTTGAGTTTGTCTTTATTATATTTATTTTGTGTAAATTAGATTACTGAAATTCTCACTCTTTGTACTGTAAATGTTTTAACCATGTTTGTTTTTTAACAATTACTAAATTTAGCTCCTTTGGGGATTTAAAAGAAAATGATTTTTAATCTGTATTCGTAAAAGGTCATGACCCACAGTGCTGCAAATTGTGTCGTGAGCTTGGCCCCTCTCAGTGACTTTGCTTCATATTTTGAAAGATTTGCCTCTCGGTTCCAGACAAAATACCAAAAGCAAGATCACAGCACAGTGATTAAAGGAAAAACCCAAAATGAAAAATAATAACAGAGAGAGAGTTTAAAATAGAGTAGGTTAAAATGCACGGCAGGGAAATCCTATCCTCGAGAGAGGGTCAGACATGTAATTTGAAAAAAAGTAGACTTAAATGACATGGAGGGAGTAATTATAGAGCACGGGTAGACAGAATGAAGTGAAATAATAAAATACCACCTAGGCCTGTCAAGTGTGTTTCTCCCTGGGACCTTGGGTTAAAACAGGGCTCTGCCACCACCCTTGCAAATCCTATATTATTCCCCAGATTTACAGGAAGCTTCAAGAAAGTCAGAGCACTGCTCTGACAACAAGCAAAGCACTTTTAAACCAGAACGGGATTAGAGGAGGGGCTAGGAGAGTCTAGTGGTCTGGGTGTTTTGGATAAAAGAGTCTGCTAAATGGCCTTTTGTAAATGGGAGATATACAGTAAAACTGAACAACACTTACAGTACATGCCAAATGCATTACTCTAGGTAAAACAAAAATCAAAGCTTATACATGCATTTATGTCTGGCTACACACTCTTGGATATTTGTCGGTTTACAGTTTGAGACACTGACCCGATTCAGGGCCATAGATTCCACATATGAATCGATGTGACGATCAGTCTTTACTTTCGCTTCTAAAGAGCAGTGTTCTTCACAAGATGGCATAGGGTCTGATTTTAGTCAGTTTTATTTGAGATGTGACTTGATGTATGAAAGGAAATAGTTGAGGTTTAACTTTTTGCATTAGGCCTACACACCTTTATGTGCCACCAAGGGGGCTGTACAGAGAGACCCAGCTAACACCCCCTACATACGTGCACCGCTGCTCAAAGAAAAAAAAATTATATAAAAACCTCCACTTCCCCAGCTCTACCATAATATAAACTACTCGACCTACAGGACATAATACAATGTAAAACTACTACACGCAAAACAGCAGCTTCCACAGTGGATACTGTAAAAAGAAACAAAGAGTTAGTGTCAAGGGCACAAATAGTGTGGTATAAACCACACCTTGGACCCTTACCAACTGGGCCATCAGGAAACACTTACCTCACCAAGCCCAGCTGCATGTCTTTATAGTTAGAGTGGTGGGTGTGGCTCTGTAATTGCCCAATGGCAAGCTAGTGGGTGTGGCACTCCATTGAGTTACAATCAGTTGATAATAACAGCTAAAAAGCTGTGTTATGATGGTGGAACCGATGATGCTCAGTATTTCTGTCATAATACTCTGATATGAAAAACATTTGTACTAGAGCGAGGCCTACTTTGAAATAAATCAAAATGGACTTGAATTAGAGGCTCCATATAGCCCAGCATGCCAGGCCAGGTAATAATACTGTATAGTAGGACTAATATGTAATAATTATTTTCGTTCAGGATTAAAGCAACCATGACAGTATACTGTAACCTGTCACGGGTAGAAAACCTGCACCATAACTCACAAAAACGTCTTTGTCTCTGCAATACTTTGCCACCCCCTAGTGGCCAAAGTGTGCATTATCTCACATAGACTACGACTACTACAACAGTACTTCCTACATCAATATAAAATAGGCGTGTGTCTGATGTTTGGTAATTCCAAAGGGCTTGGTTAGGACTGGTCCATCATTACTGTAGTGTGTGTACTGCTGTTTCACATATAAACAGTGTGATCAAATGTTCCAGTGTGTAAAAAATACCTTTTGCACAGGGTGTCATGGTGACGTTTACAGCGTGCAGTCGCACACAAAGGGTATGTGCCAGATCCACAAAGCACGTCTAGTTACCTAGTGACTTCCAGAGTATTTCGCCGTGTCCGTCGTCGTGTCCTCAGAAACGCTGGGTGGAACCTGAGAGGACTTGTTGCACTCCGGCCCCAACCTGCAGCGGTTCTGCTGAGATTGATGAAATGTCGGGATTGGCTTTGCTCCGTCTGGCAGACAGGAGGCCCCATAGGGGGCTAATACAGATAACAGACTTCCTGGTTTGGCCTCGTTTGAGCCTTGTATTAACAGGGGGCCCAACAAGAATCAGTCTCGCGCTGTGTGTGTGTGTGTGTGTGTGTGTGTGTGTGTGTGTGTACTACTTTCTTCCATGTGGATATAAATAAATGGTTAAAATGTGTGTGTGTGTGTTGCTCATTCTCACCAAACACAAGTACATAGCATATTCAAGCGTACACCCCTGTGTATTCTATGCATGGCAGTCACAGGGAATAATGGTTTTAACATGCCATAGGTTGGGAACAGTCCAAGCAGGAGGAGGGAGAGGAGTGCAGCGATGAAGATACCGCAGTGCCTAATAACTTCAAAGGTTTGACGCTAGCCAACAGAGGTCGTGTTTGTGGTTTACTTCTGCTGTGCGTGAGATAATAACTGTGTGTGTGTGTGTAACCATATGGTTACATGGTTACATGCTGACAGTTACAGTAAAAGTTCCTTAAATGGTCACTATGCACATAAACACACACACAGACATCACAAACGCACACACACACTCAAACAAACTTCAAGACAGGCACTCGACAGCAATCCTCTACAAACACACACACACACACACATTACTTCTGTATTTATAGCTTTGAGGAGGGCCGCTCCGGGGGGAGAAAGCTGTTTAACGCGACTCATCCATCATAAGCTGCTGCCAGGAGCCTGCCGTTTGCGGAGCCGGGCCTCAGGGCCCCTGTGAAGCCCACGGTCCCCGGAGAAAGTCATGACAACATGATAGAGTTGTGTCCCTGAATGCCAGCGGTGTCTGGAGCCCTATAAGCCTTCAACTGCCGCCTTGTAGCTCACTCTGTGGAATGACGATGAAGAATGAGGAATGATTAAATAAATACATTTTAAGAGCCATTTTCAACCATAGGATATACATTTAAATGCCTTTAAGCCTCTGCCAAACATTGTTGATTCAAAACAAAAAAATTATTACATTGTTTTTACACGAGAAATGTTTACATTTCTATATAACAAACCCCTTGTTCAAATTGAGCAGCGCGTCTCTTTTTCACAGTAACTTAAATTGGGCTTACACAGGAAATCGAGTGCAAATAATAATGTAATTATGTCAACTGATTAGCCCATAAACAAAAGTAAACATTGCTCTCTACTGGCCAACAGCGGAAGTAGCAGGCAGTGTGACAGTCGTTACACGCAGGCAAAATGCAATGAATATTCTGGTTATTGCCAATATCCAAATGCTCTGCCTATTCATGCCCATAAACAAGATTATGATGTTAGGAGAGACCAATTTAGATTATTGCCACATGCTGAATGATAGTGGGTCACGAGTGTGTATGTAGTGCTTGTGAACACACAGGCTACACCCATTCCACCAGGACACAGCAGACTCGAGAACCTGCATGTGTCACCATTCCTGTCGAGTGTGGTTGGTGTGGGCACTGTGGCTCACTCCAAAACACACACTAGTTCTCTCTCTCAACCCTCTCTCTCTCTCTTTCCCTGCAGCCCTTGCCCTCTCATCCCATCCTTCCTGTTTCTGTATATTTCTATATCTCTCTCTCTCTATATCTCTCTCCCTCCCTCCACGTCTCACTAATTACCTCTCAGCATTGAGGGAATGATGTATTTAGTGACATGTCATGGTTCTTTTCTGACAGCTTGTCCCACATATAGTGCTGGCGGTAGAAGGCGATGTGAGCTCTGTCCTGCTGCTACAACCCCCCCTCTCACTTCCCCCCCCCACACACACACACACACTCCACAAACACCAGCCCAGTGTGTTTTTAAATGAGCTCCCCGGCAATTTGCAGTGCCACCGCTGTCTGTCTGCCTGCCTGTTTCTGTTTGTCCCCCCCGACTCCTCACTCCCCACCCTCCCTAATGAGGGTCTTAGTGGCTGTCAGGGAGCGTGGGGGGGCCTGGGGGAGCTGCCGAGCGGGGAGGGGGAGGGCTGTAACCCACGCTGCAGGCCTGGGAGCCAGGTAGCAAGGCTGGAGGGCTGGAGGGCTGCAGGTAATGGCCTGGAGAACCTGGGTGGAGAGGAGTGTGAGCCACTGCCTCTCTGAGGTTTCCAACCAAAACAACGTTTAGGTAAGACTGGCTTCAACCACGAGGGGAATTCTGTCAAAACACATCAAGGAGCGTACACTGACAGTAGACTGACAGTGAGACAAGCAGACGGTCAGGCAGACAGGCGGACGGTCAGGCAGACCGGCAGTCAGACAGGCGGCATGCTGCTGGGCTCCCTCTGATTGGAGCCCCCTCTCTCCCCCGGCTGACACATTTCCCTCTGCCTGCCACGACAGGCCCTAGCTGACAGTGCTGGGGAGACATCATTAGCGCTGGCCCTCTGACACCACTCATCTCAGCGTGCCCGCTCTCCTCCTCCTCTCTGTCCAGCTCCAAGCCTCCTCATCAGCTCAGCGTGCCCCCTTTCCTCCCAGCCTTCTCCTTCCTCAGCCTCCGCCCATTACTGCTGGTCCCCCTGACAACCAGCTGTCCGGTTCCCCCCGGCACCGCAGAGAACAGGTGCTCATTTCCTCTTTCACTTTGGACACGTCTGCTGTGTTTTCTGCAGTGTGTGTGCGTCTCGGTAAAAAAAACACCGCGAACAACACGGAGCCGGGCTGTAACCAGCACAGGGTCGTGACAGCAGTGGAAGGGCTCTGTGGTGCTTTTTAGAAAAGGAATTTGTTTGTAAGATATTGTTGTTGTATCGCCACTGGAAAAACAGTTGCTGAGTTTTGAGATTGCTGAAAAAGTGCAAAAGTGCAAAAGTGTCCTTACAAACTATGTTCTATGCCAACCTATGGCCTAATGTTTTGCCGATTAAGCTAATTTCCTGAATGTATTGTCAATAAAGTATTGCAAACATCTGAACACTTAAACAGACAAAATCCCCAATTTGTTTCTAGAGTTAGCCTTGTGGTTTAAACCAGCATTACAAAATAATTGTTATACCCTTGTAAATAAATCCATCCCTCCGAGTGCTGAGTGGCTGTCACTCTTCTCTACCCCCTCCCCCTACAGCTGCATTTACATCTGTACAGCAAATCTGAACAGTGAACCCGGTCAGCACAGATCTAGGTTTTCTCAACAGCATGTCCTCGTAAACCAAAGAATGATAGTTTAAACTGTCCAACAAAAGCAACGAAACATCCATAAACAGAACCCGTTACAGCAGACTAATAGGAGACCGTGAAAGAAGCCACTTGGCAGGGAATACCATATAAGCAGGTCCTCCCCCCACAGTTCCATGTTAAAGCTCAGGGCTTGACTTTTGGTGTGTCATTATAAATCCTATTGGCATGATAAGTTTATATTGTTTTATTGAAAGTTTGTTTTATTGAAAGACCTAAGATTGTCAGTCAACATCAAGAGTGATGTTTATAGTTAGTTTAACCAGCAAAGTGACTTTTACAAGCAAGGAGCATGTAGAAGTAGCCACAGACAAATATAATTTCAGAAAATCTACAGCTAACTATCAGGCCAACAACAAAGAAAATTTTCTATGGATAGCTCGGGACAGCTAGCATATGTGATGGTTTTAAACTGGCTCCACTAGGGGGCACTAACAGACAACTGTAGTTAAACCGAATGGGGATGACCAGCATAATCGGTCTGTCTTCAGAAGCCATCTCCAGGCTACTGACACGTCTACGTCTACAGTGGGCTACATGCAAGGAAGGAAATGAACAGATGAATCAGATGTGAGTGAAATTCATGTTTGAGTTTGCATGCCAATCCATCTGGCTTACAATACTTAATAATAAGCTTGTGCAAATCAGTATCAGTATCAAGCGAAATAAAGAAAAGATATTGTGACTGTGAAAAAAGGAAATAAAATACAAGCTGCATGTTGTACTGTAACACGCAACTAACGCAGACGCACGGCTCCTCAGATCTTCAGAACCCTAGATGTCATCTGCATCTCCCCTGCACCTCACAAGCCTTGTTGCACCGGGGCCTTCAGATCTCTGCCCATTCAAACTGACAGGGCCGCGCCAGCAGTCAGGTGCACTGGAGGGCTAAGGCAGCCCCACGCTGCGCTGCACTTTGAACTTTGGGATTTATCAGAGACGCTCCTCGGGAGAGAGAGAGAGAGAGAGAGAGAGAGAGAGAGAGGGTGGGGTGGGGAGGGGGGGGGGGGGGCGTGAAGAAATGGAGAGGGCATGTTTCATCCATTTTGAGTCCCTTTGATCCGGAGAGTGTGAAAAAATTCGTGTAGGTGGAGCTTTGTCCAAAATG
>JAOEHI010000250.1:0-13966 GCA_025447815.1 Percopsis transmontana
TGCTGTGGATTAGTTTTCCGTATTAAACCCCTGTTCACCACTGCCTGCCTGCCTGCTGATTCTGTCTGCATTTGGGTAACTCCTATACACAACCTGACACCAATCTACCTCACTCCAGTTGATTGAACGCCTCTGGCTCAACAGGCAGATGTAGAAACACTACAACAGTGTTTTGCTGACGTGTTTTCTCCCCTAATGGTACGCGCTGCACCATATTGGTACCAGTCTGGGCGTGACAGTTCGTTCACGGCCCTATCGTCTACCAGTACACTAAAGAAAAATAGTTCGTAAAGAATTAGAGGCCATGCTTAAAATGGGAATAATAGACGTCACACAGTGCCTGGTGTAGCCCCATCGTTCTGGTGGTTAACACTAGAATTGCTATTTTCCACGTCATTGGACGTTGTGTTTTTAAATAATTCGTTACTAAATCAGTGTATATGCCTCGTTTCCGTGACTTTTCCTTAATTGCCATAGAGCACACGCTTCCATTGTTAGAAGTTGAAAGGTGTAGTACATATTTAGATACATTTTTTCAATGTTTTTACATATCCGAGACCCCCCTTCTATCCATGCGATTAGTGTAGTTGAATGCTGGTACCCACAGGTAATAAGTGTTCTCGCTCTCCTCCGGAGTAGCTAGCATTTCTGCATAAGGACCACAACAGCGGAAACAATGAAACAAAGACTCGAAACCGTTCCTACAGACTTTGAGGCAGCGGCTGACGAATTTACTAAGGGAAATGAGGGGGCACGAGATGGCACCGTGTGGATCGAACTGGCAGGCGGCCAGCGCACAACGTGCTTTGTGTATGAGCTCCGTCAGAACCACATGAAGGCCGAGGCAGCGGCGGCTTCCGCCAAGACGTGGGGCATGTGGCAGCCTCTCCCCGTATTCCTCTCACGCCCGGCAAGACAGTGCAGTGCCAGATCGGCAAGTGCCCCCGCAACAAAACAAAGGAGAACTGCAGACGTGTTAATGAGGTGTCACAGTCCGGGTCAAAGAGCTTCTGGATCGCCTTGATGCGGCTCGCTATTTTACGACACTGGGCTACTGGCAGATTCCCATGGAGAAAATGGCCTTCTCCACTCCATTTGGGCTGTTCCACTTCAACGTGCTTCCTTTCGGGCTTTTCGGGGCCCCGGCCACATTCCAGCGGTTGATGTACAGGGTGCTGCGTCCGCATGCTGCTGCCTACATTGACGATGTTATTATCCACAGTGTCGCCTGGGAGTAGCATGTGCAGCAGGTGGCCGCGGTGCTCGAGTCCCTCCGGCAGGCAGGGCTCACGGCCAACCCGAGGAAATGTGAGATAGGATGGAGGGAGGTACAGTATCTGAGGTACCACCTGAGCAGGTGCGTACACAAGTAGATTAGACCGCAGCAATTGCAGCCTGCCCTTGGCCAAGAGTTAAAATAAGTGGTGAGGCAGTTTTTTGGGGCTGGTTGGGTACTATAGGCAGTTTATAGCAGGGTATGACATTGTCAGCCCCTGACTGACCTGACCCATAAGTGTGCGTCCGATCCGGTCCAGTGTCGGGGGGCGTTTGAGCAGGTTAAACAGGCTCTCTGTGGAGAACTTTTCTCTCCCCTTTACACTGTAGACGGAAACGTCGGGCAGAGGTTTGGGAGACGTTCTGTCCCAGGAGGTGGAGGGGGTCGACCATCGTCAAGAGGAGGACCTGGGGATTATGAGACAGGTGTGGGCAATCTTTTATTCACCTGTCGGCTCAGTAAAAGGAAGGAGACCAGACCTGGAAGGAGAGGCACGCTGGAAAAGACAAGGTTTGGCGGAGCAGACACAGGAGAGAACGACCAAGCAGGAGCTCTCTGGGACTACTCATGCATTCTGGCATGTAATTATTGTTACATAATCGTTGTATAATTTGGATTATTGTTGCACTTCGCTAATAAACACACGTTGACATGGTCAACGTTGTACCGCATCTGTAGCTTCATTACGCTACAAAGATATTTTTCAATAGTCGAGGAACTGCACGGCTCTTTGCCTGTTCTTCTGCAACTCTTCATGGCTGACTCACTTTCAATGATATATTCTCTAAAGAAACTTTGACTTTTTACTTTGTAATAAAGAAATTTCAGTTTGCGAACCGATATGGTTCGCAGATCGGTGCACATGCAGGGACAATGCATATTGGTTCTTAAGCGACTAAACTAAGCAGTGAAACAGCCGCATTTCGCTCGCTGAGCTATTTTGCGCCCACATTTTGCTTGACGCTGCGAAAAGCCGTTGCGTAGTGGTGCAAGCTATTGGAATAGTAATTGGTTTCAGTGCAGTGGTGCTGTTGCCGCGTGGTGTCTGCAAGGGCCTTATTGGCCTTTGCTTTGCATAGCAACCAGTGCACAAAATAGAAATAGTGCGGAAAGAATTAGATGCCATGCTAAAAATGGGAATAATAGAGGCGTCACACTCCGCCTGGTGTGGCCCCATGGTTAACACTAGAATTGCTATTTGCCACATCATTGGACATTTTTTTAAATAATTATTAAATTAGTGTATTTGACTCATTTTTGTCCTTTCGTGACTTTTCCTAAATTGCCAAAGAGCACACGCTTGCATCGTTAGAATTTGAATGGTGCAGTTGTAAACATATTTAGATACGTTTTTTCAATGTTTTTGCAAAAGCCATCGTGTAGCGGGGCAAGCTATTGGAAATAATTATTGGTTTCAGAGTGCAGTCGTGCTGTTGTCGTGTGGTGTCTGAAAGGGCCTTATCGGTGGTGTTTTTGCGTTGCATAGCAACAAAGACTATATTATCTGGCGGTGGAACATAAAAAGCTTTTTTTCTGTGTGCCGACAGAGAGAGATCCCAATGTCAAACAGGCTGCACTAAACTGAAACTAGGTTAAATCAAAGCTTTGCGCTGTTCTTCCTGACATACTGTTGTGTGGCTCTTTGCAGTGATGCTGTATTTCTTTTGGCTCCTCATGCCAGATTGGTTGGCCACCCCTGGCCTAGTGATATGAAACCAACATTGATCTATTTGTTTTAGGTCTCTTCCAAATGCACACCTTTTAGTTTTTTTCAATTGTATGATTTTATAATATTTATATATTCATATTAAATATCACATATTGGTCAATTGCTCCGGAACTAAATGCTCTAGAGACATGAAACCATATTTGATCTATTCGTTATGTTTAATTTGTTTAATTTGCAAAATTACTATTACATAATGAAGTGAAAAGTTATTACATTTTGGAGAGTTATTACATAATGGGGCGTTATTACATTAATGCGTTGTTACATGACGCAAATGCACTTGGTGTATATTTACAGACATGCGGGACAACACAAACTCTTAACAAAAAGATCTCCGAAAAACAGAGATAAAAAAGTAAAACAAAATAAGTGTTCAAAGGTGCAAAATATTATTAATCCTATTTTATCAAACTTTTTCTGCACAAATAAGGGTTAGGCTATAATAATACCTAAGGGGCATAAAGGCCCACAGCAGAAACATTGGTAAGCATTCATATCTGATAACACGTTCAGCTGGCTATAGAAATTGTGCAGGTCTACGTTTCAGCCTATAAGCAACATTGCAATTCACAACTTTGCAATCAACATAAAAACTATGCAATCGTTATCATAGTGGCTTTCAATGGGTACCGATGCCTGCCCAGATTTCTGGACACAAATTCTAGCTATCTCTTCTTCTTCTTGTGCAACAGTTGGTTGCAAGTGCAGTTGGAATAGTCATGGCTAAAGCTAGATGCAACAATTGAGGTGAAATCAGTCAAACACATCAACGTGAATTATATGAATGATCATGTCATGTTTATCATGAATGTGTGCTTTTCAACCAATGTTTGTAGTCCAATCTTAGTTACGTAATTGTATTTGATTACCTGTTAATAATTGTCTAGTTAATAGAATGTTATGTAGTATTGTATTTAAATTTGTGCCCAGGCGTCATGGCTCCAAGTGTGTCTATAGAGTTGTCTGTGGAGGTGGGTGTGATATGAACATGTATAAATGCTTAGCTCAAATGTCACACTTCGAGCATTGATTCCAAGACACCATCCCAGTAACATATAGTATTTGCTGCCTACCCGTTGTCATCAATCAACCTTGACCGACTCAGTTAATCTCCGAGTCGTCTTTGATCCAGACAAAATTACCACAACACCACTGTCTAAATTTTAATTAGAATTTCTTTTGGGGGGGGTTTGACTTCGGCTAGCTCTGTCTTTTTGCACCCACATGTGTTTGCATCCCTGCATCAATTACTGTATATTTAAATTTATTAAAGAACAATCTAATAAAAACAGAACCATCAATAAATGAGAAGTAACCCTACTTCTACTAACATAATATTTCCTCCCACTCATTAATTATTGATGCATGAGGGACAGACTGGATGTTAGTGTGTTTTATATATATAAATAAACAATATATTAATTTATACATATCTAAGGCCGGACATCCGGCCACCAATCGACCACCTTAAAATAGTTGTACAATTTATTTTGCATTTATTTAACCTTTTAATGAGTTAATAACAATAACAACCAGGCTGTTTTGCCCATGAATGGATAGATTTCCAAATAACACACACACACACACCCTCCGGTGTCCATAGCAGGCGGACAGCCAGGAAGTCCTGCAGGTTGTTGAGCAGAACGTATTTGACAGAAAAACGTTCCCTCACCCTCACAGACCTGGGACAGCTGGCTGTCATCACAAACCACGGCTGATCTAGACGAACACTGGGCAACCTGAGGAGAGGAGAGGAGAGGAAAGGAAAGGACAGGACACGTTAGTGGTTAGGGTGGTTGACTCCCAAACGAATGGTCCAATCCATTGGGTTCGATCCCCAACATGCCCGACCTTCTTGTAAGCATCCTTGAGAAGATGCCTAACCCCTACTGTACCTGCTCCTTAATATTTGTGATTGTACTCACTGTCGCAAGTCGCTTTGGATAAAAAATGCCTGCTAGTCATGTAAATATGCATATATGCTACCAGAGACCCTCCCATAAGAGGAGACAACAGTGTAATGCTGTGGGGTGTGTAGATGTGTTCATCTGACATCCCTGCCTTTTCTTGGAGAGGAGAAACTGATTGGTATGGTAGCTGATTTTCCTGCATTTTACCATGTGTGCCTGTCAATTTAACAGGACATAAATTTTATAAAAAGAATGGTGGAGCCATGTTTCAAAGGTTGCATGAACGCAAAACAAAGCAAATTGCAATTTGAACTATACAGTACGTTAATTAACACCATTAATTGACTAACAATGGAAAAAATATCTTGATATACATAATGTTTTAGTAAAATAATTATTGCGATCATATTATCTCCACTATCTCCACAGAATTTATTTAAAGACACACAGTAAACACAGTGATCGACAGGGCAGACATACCCACAAGCAGAGGTGGGTAAGTCCGACTTCAGAGAGTAAAAGTCCTGCCAGGTTTTCCTTCTGCTTGTTCACTTAACCAGGTGATTTCAGTTATTAGTCCCTGTAATTGAAATCACCTGGTTAAGTGAACAAGCCCTCTGCCCACAAGCGACGGCTACAAAGTGGCTTGGCTACAACAAGCTACAAAATCGCTGGCGGTGTGAATGTGGGGTTACCGCTAGGCTATCTTGAGTGATGTGTCTACCACGAAAAGAAACTATATTTTTTTAGACTAGTCCGAGATTTTAGGCGGTGTTACCGCAGTTACAAATAAAGTTGATACAGTTGATATTATGGCTTAAAAAAATAAAATGGTGCATTTGATACAGCTGGCAGTTAGTTCTCAAGTGTCCTATCTCCTTTAATAGAGAATCTCTACAACCTACCTGTAGTGTG
Source organism: Percopsis transmontana (assembly GCA_025447815.1). NCBI lineage: Eukaryota > Metazoa > Chordata > Actinopteri > Percopsiformes > Percopsidae > Percopsis > Percopsis transmontana. The sequence goes on from JAOEHI010000250.1 coordinate 5,831, forward strand.
TGTAGATACAGCTGGTGAACGGCATCTTGGGAGTTGACCACTGAAGGATAGCAACCAGTGGAACCTCAAGACCCTGAAGGCACAAAACACTATACATACAGTACTACATACTACACACTACTCTCTCTTGTACTATTCATGGTCACACACAGACAGACACACACACACACACAAAACCTCTTTGGAGTCATCCTGCGGCATGTCGTTGAGGTGCAGTTGAAACAGGAAGTCATGTTCCTCTAGGGCACTAAGCATGCTAGGCAGCCGGCAAGCGACACTCTCCATGCGACAAAAAGATGCCATTCCAACTTCTCCTGAATGGTGGCTGGAGAGGGAATTTAGGGAAACAGCATTATTATTATTATTAACTGGACATGTGATTTATGTGATTTACAGCATTTTGATAAGGTATAGGTGTATATATAAGGTATATTGATGTTAATGTTATTAGAGCTGTTACTTTCTGTATACTTGATATGGAAATTTCTCTTCCCTGGTGCTATTCAGTTAAATGGCTGATGACCTGTGTCTTTCACCTACACTATGAAGATGAGAACGGAGTACTGAACAATACTCTACTGACACTTGCCTTCTCTCCAGCTGCTAAGAAATTCCTTTCTCAACCAACCACCACCTTTGGGACTCTCACAAATGTTTTACTTATTCTTTATCAAAAATAATCATCAAAATAACAAATGTTGATCAATCGGCAATGGTTAGCCATATATATATATATATATATATATATATATATATATATCTTAATCTCTGACAGGCACACACACACACTAAGATTGGAATTGACACAATTAAGAGTGTAATCTGTTGATCACAGGACAATAACAATGCACTGTAGCGTACCACACGTTGTCTACCAGCAGGACGGAGCCATCAGGCATCATGGGGAGGTAGGAGGCATTGAGGTTGGGCAGTATTCTGATGTCCTTCACACACACCTCCTCCTGGGAACACTCGTTTAACACTGACACACAACAGCAGAGGTCAGTAGAGTAGAGTAGAACATTTAAGTAGAGTCCAGTAGACCTGTGAAATCGCTATTTTCAATTTTAGATAACCGGTAAATAATGTTATTTATCGCTCCAATTTACTTTTCTTTAAATATTATTGCAGATATATTTTCAAAGGTAATTCTATTCCGGAAGTGATTTACTTGTTGCCCGCACGAGCATTCCCCAGGCCACTTGTAGGCTAATTAGTCAAATATCTCCCTGGCTCTGAATACAACTGCGAGGTGGCTATTTATCTAACATTATCTGTCCTGTACCTGTAAAAGTTGTAGGCTAAACAAGCCGGCCCCTTTTCACAAAGCTGGAAAACGGTGTGTTGCATTTACACATGCACCCACACCAATCCTATTAGTGTTGATGACAGCTGTAGCGCCAGCATGTTCGCATAGTTGCTTTCTATAAATATACATTTTAAGTTTTTTTTCCACCTCGTCTGTTTGGAATGTGGATAGGGTTTCAGGGGAGGGGCTGTCAGCCTACATGCAGGTAAATATTGTGCATTACTTATTCAGCCTTTTGTAAATTCGACATTTTTTTTTTCCTAATGCTTAATTTTGTCACGCTCTCTCTCTCTCTCTCTGTCTCTGTCTCTGTGTGTGTTTGTGGGTGCATGCGTGGTGCACTGATTTCAGGTCCTGCTCCCTGGTTTGCGATGAACGTCAGGTGCCGTCTATTCCCTAATCAAGACCGGCACTATTTAGGCCTGCTTCTGTGGGAGACTCATCGCCAGATTGTTGACCAACCTTACCACCACGCTGCCGCCCTTCGTCTAACGTCGAATAAACCAGTTTTTTCTATTCTACAAATGTATCCTATTATCAATATATAGGCCTATAAATGATTTTGTAAAGGCAATGTCATTTTTAAAATAACATTATTTACTGTTCTGCTATAAGGTTCTAACCGGTTATTAATTAGAGGAGAAGCCTAGGAGCACTGGACGGAACAGAAAAATGATGTTTCTGCTCAGAACAAACCGTGTTCTTGCTATAAACTACAGTAGAAGATAGTAGAGTCTAGAATAAGCAGAAATCCAGTAAAGTTTAGGCCAGTACTGTCAAGTACAGTCAAGTCCAGTAGAGTACAAAAGTGTCCGGTACAGCCCAGTTGAGTCTGGTAGAGTTTAGTCCAATAGAGTCCAGTACCTTTTAGGACAGTCATGTGTTTTCCAGACACAGTCATCTGCTTACAGCGGACGGTGGGAGGAGGCAACACTGTCAGAGTGGTGCTGACTGGAGGAGCAGGAGGAGGAGGAGAAGCAGCACCAGTAGGAAAAATAAAGAAAAATAGAAGAAAATGTTTTTTGAAAACTGAGATATAACTTTTTTATCTGACAGCGGAATACAGTGACGGGTAGAAAATGTTGTGTACTGTATGCGTGTGTGTGTACCCTGGGCCTTGAAGGTGTTCAGGTCATGTGTGAAGGTGTGGGTAGGGACGCGTTGCTGAAGGACACTCAAGTAGCCGTGCTCCTGAACCTCTAACCTATCTGCCTCTTTCTTCCACACTGTCACCATCACCTGAACACACACAGTGAAAGAGGGAGAGAATAGCAGCTCCATAGCAGCGCGTGAATCCAACACGTGGCACCAGTCTTGCTAGTATGCCTCTGCATTGCTTTTGATGACAGGACTTGTATTGAAGTCATGTCAATATGTTTCTATTGCCATTTTCTACACTTGTCGAGCAATGCTCGCACACTGGTACTGTTTTACTGGTATTGTCCTAATCACTGAACCAAACCAGACCAATTGAACTGTGTCTTGAACCGTCAGGGGTGTCCCATATGGTGTTTTTTTGCGAACTGTGACCGTAGTAGGTAGTTAGGCAAGCAGGTAGGTAGGTAGGCAGGTAGATACCTTGACTTTCAGGGTGTTGACAGGCAGTTTGTCCAGACTCACTGTCAGGGGAAATACAACCTCGTCTGTCAAAATCACGGGCTCATCGAGCGGAGACTGCAGGACAACAGACAAGACTTAATTTGAGGAGTGTACCTTTATACTACAACCCCAATTCCTAAAAAATTGGGATGGTATAGTAAATATGAATTAAAAAAAAGAAATTATTTGTATATTCTGGTTGCTCTGTACCATATCGAGTAACACTACAGTAACAGATTATTTGATGTTTTACCATGTGAATTTCATTGTTTTTCACTTGTTTCAAATCTAAAGACTGCAACACGCAAAAAAAAAATTGGGTTAGTTGAGTTTTTACCTTTGTATAACGTCATATTTCCTTTAGTTATACTTAAGTGTTTGGGCACTGAAGACACCCATTTATGAAGTTTAGCCAGTAGAATTTTCCCCCATTCTTCCATTATTCAGGTCTTCAAGTGCACAATTGTACCCTCAAGTGCACTTTGTTGCCATATTTTGTGCTTCATAATGCACCGCACTATCTGCAACAGGTCAGGAGGACTGCAGGGAGGTTAATCGAGCACCCACACACTCTGCTTATGAAGTCATGTAGAATGTGTTTTTGTGCTGTCATATTGGAAAATGTAGAGATGTCCCTGGAAAAGACCGCATCTGGATGGCAGCATACATACCTGTCTGAATTACTGGTACTCTCACAGATGTGCAGGTTGCCTATGCCATGGACACTGACACACCCCTCTATCATGACAGAAACTGGATTTTGGACCTAACTGAGGAATCACACTGTAAATAGTTTTTGTAAAAAACAGCAGTCATGTTCAATCCGTCAAGAGGAAAAAGACCATTCAAATCAGCATGGGTAACTTGCATTGTGAGGGCACGATTCATGCAGAGAGATTTTTGGAGAAACATATGCTGCCATCCAGATGTGGTCTTTTCCAGGGACATCCCTGCATTTTCCAGTAGGACAACGCAAAATCACATTCTTTGTGGATTACAAGTGCATGGCCGTGTAAAGCAGAGAGTGCGGCTGCTACACTGGTCTGCCTGCAAACCTGATAGCCAATTGAAAATGTGTGGTATTAGGAAGTGTAAAATACAGCAACAAAGGCCCTGTATACAGTAATTGTGCACTTGAAAACCTTAATAATAAATTAATAGTGGGAAATTGGCTAAACTTAATAAACGGTTGTCTTCACTACTCAAACAATGATGTTACACAGTGGTAAACCCTGAACTGTCCCAACTTTTTTGAAGTTGCAGTCATCAGATTTTAAATGAGTTTACATTATAAAAAAACAATTCACAAGGTAAAACATCAAATAATGTGTGGTTGCAATGTTTCCCATTGTGGGAGTGTGGGCGTGGTTTCGCTCTGATACGGGTGAGAGGGAACGTGTGGGGGCGTGGTTCACGGGACTGAGGGACAGGTGTGGGCAGTCAGTAATCACCTGTCCCTCTTTTAAACAGTAAAGGACCACAGCTTGAGGAGGACTCCCAGGGAGTGATTATGCGAGAGAGCCTCCCCGCGGAAGCTCTCATTTTAAAGTGCATGTGACGGGCACTTTAAATAAATAACCTGACTGAGTTTAAGTCCCGTGTGTGTAAACCTTGGAAGATATAAATAAAGCCGTGCCATGCACGGATAAAATCCTGAACCCCGTGTGGACAGTGTGTGTGTGTGCCACACCCATATAGTACAGTGTGAATAGAATTAACATATCATTCCTTTTTGTTTTTATTAGCTGTTTTTATTACTGTTCCAACTTTTTCAGAACTGGGGTTGTAAGATGACCGACAAATCAAGTGAAGTTAAAGGTACACTCCTTCCTTTTGTTACCCCACATTTCTTCCTAAGTTCACTGTTTATATTTTAAAACTATAGTGCACGTGGCTGTGGGGGGAGGAGTAGAGATGAGTGCCAGCCATTCAGCCACTCAGGTGCGGAAGGGGCATGCACTAAAATGAAAACAACATTTTTGTAACACTGGTTTCAACCACAAAGGGGATTCCAGAGTCAAGTAAAGTTACTGTAAGCTCTATTAGGGTACCTGGACAGGAGCTTTACGGAACCCCCCGACAGCAGCAGTGTTGTGTATGAGCAGAGGTTTACAGTTCCTGAAGCCTCGACAGCGCGGGTCAACCCGGCTGCCTAGCGCTGAGATGGCTGCCTCTGCAGCTGCCATGTAGTCTTCCTCTCCCTCATCCTGGCCTTCATCTCCGCTGCCCTGGTAGTCATAGTGATGCTGTAGGTGTGGCTGGTGGGGGCGGTGCCGGTTGCCCTCCCCAGGGGTAACACTGGCCACAGCACACAGAGATCCGGCCAGCTCTCTCCATACACAACTGCTCGCCGACTCACTGCCAAACCCTGCCATGCTGTCGCCGCCTCCTCCTGGCAGGTGGAAGACATATGTGGGTAGTGACCACAAAACCAATGGCATTTAGAGCAAAAAATCTTATTAATAAAGCCCACACTCAATTTCACTACAGAGTTGCCAGATTGTGTTAGTTTGACCCTCATCAATGGTTAAAATTTGGGATGGTTTGGGCAGTTTTTAACCTCCTAATTTATTTATGAATTGTATTGATCAATAATTTCATTGCTTATGTTATAATGGTCATTTGTGTACCTTTGTGAGTTTGTGTTTGCAATACATGACATTCTGGCTTTTGCTGCCAGGTATGAACTGTGCACATGGTGAACAAGGTGGTGAAGGATAGTGAACAAAGCACAACGATTTAACATGATCTAGACTTGCAGTTTAATTACAAACCTGATAGGTTAAACTAGGCTATTACATGCATTAATGTGGTTAAAATTTAATGTGGTATTTGTTATTGGGTTATTTTACATTTAAATGCTACTTTGGCTGTTTTTATGCTTTTGGGACGGATTTTAAACAGTAACAGTATAAACTGTTAGAACAATTAGCCTATCTATAATTAATCAGAATGTAATAGTGAATTAGCTTAATGATTGTGTGTTTGCCATTCAAAGATACGACATGTTAAAAAGAGCACTGAGAAAACATGTAGGCCTAGTTAGGCTATGTAAACTATTAATTTCCTGGATGATAACAGATTAGATTGGGCAAATATCCACAATCGCCCTTGTGCGTTCCGTCTTATTTTACGATGTCCATTCTACTGGCGTCGGTATTCTAGTCTATAAACTAACACAGGACAAGATGCCGGTGTCGACACTTACCTCCGCCCTGCTCCGGCGATGTCGCCCCGAGGGATGCGTCTCTGCACCTCAGGACCAACAGGAAACGCACGGTCTCTCCCAGGTAGAGGTGACTGCGGCGGGGCAGGGTGCGGTACCGAGCCGGATCCGACAAATCAGAGATGGGCACCGCTGGGAAATACATGAAATACTCACATTGCGATTCCATCATCTGCACCATGTCTCCGCTATGTAACACTGCGTGGCTTCTAATGACTTTTGGTTAATTCTACGTTTAAGACGGCATACGTCTTTATGAACTGTAGGCCTATTGTAGCTGTAGGCTACTATGCCCTTAGGTTCGACTGCTATCTCAACCGGGCCTGTTAAATTAGATGGATGCTGATGTCATGCTGACATCGCCGCATCTCTTCTCCGCCCTGATTAGGTGTGCTGAGCACGTGACGCGAGGACGCTGCAGGAAAAACCAGAAGAGACTTCCGCTATTCCCGCCCCGTTAGGAGGACCAGACTGGACCAAGCAGTGCAATGTTCCTATATTAGCTATATTTGCTTATATCCTAGGTATGGAGGCGCTGTTGTCTGTTCGTTGTTCGCACATGCGTAAAGGCTCATATTTTGCTCATATTTAGAACATAAATTGTAGGCTACAATGTTATGTGAAATGACTGTCACTGTCAACGGTCACTTATAAATTATTTATTAAGCTAATAGCTAAACAACAGTTATACTATTATTATTAGTAGTATTATATTATTATTCAACATTTCCATCTTACTATGAATAAGCTCCCAAAAAATGCTCTTTTAAAAGCCAATATAAAACATAAAATATAAAAAGCCAATATATATATTACAACATATTTGTATGTATTTATTTCTCATAGTCTTTGATGTTTTAATGGGTGAATGCTGGACATGTAATTTAAATGACATGTAAAGGTGACAAATAATCGATTTAATCTCTGATTTTATTGGTCTATGAAACCCACACTGGAATATAGGAGCAATGAGGACACATCTAACCAGACATATAGACACAGGTCTTTTCAATCATACCCGATTTATTATTGTGTTTTGCAACCCAGAAGAAGTCTGGATGAAAGAGGAAAACAGGAAGGAAAATCCAGAGCTAAGACTAGTGTTCGAATTACGCTGATCCCCGGGATGGCCCGGTCCCATTAGTTCTGGCCAGGGCATCCCTAGTTCCATTTGAAATCAAAGTTTAGTGGGGGGGCATTTCATTATTTCCTTGTATTCGTTCTATAACGAAAAATGTCCATCTCATTGGGTGTAATTTTCAGCCACACTGCACACACACAGTTTCTGCTACTCCCTGGGTGTAGCAGGATCACACTCACATTGACGTGAATCACCTGCCCCAATACCAAGTTTTAGAATTTATTTAGAATTCATTAAATTATTAATAACAGAGAGGGGAAGTTAAAACATTTTTTTAACCACGTCTGGTTTTACCAAATGTGTAAAGTACAATGAACTCGAAGTTGAAGCACATGCTACGATGTATGTTTGTGGCAGTGCCGACAGCAGGGGCGGCGCCAGCAGGGGCGGCGCCCAATCCCGGGGGAAGGGCCACGACCGGCGCAGGCGCGGAGGACCCGTGCTCCAGGACCCACGCCACCAGCGACAAGGGGTCCAGGCCTGGCGGGGGAGCAGTTGTTACGGGACCCGGGGGGGGCGGGGAATAAGCCTCGACCCACGGGAGCCCGCTCAGACGGCTGCACCGGTATGCTGGAGGTGCGGGAAGCCCGGCCACTTTCGCCGGGAGTGTCCGCTGATGGAGGTGGGGCAGGTGGTGAGGGTGACCGCGCCTCCAGCAGCCGCTGACGGTCCGGAGGGGACATACCGCGTACCGGTAAGGATCCAAGGGGGTATACATCAGGCATTGGTGGATACGGGCTGCATGCAGTCTATGATCCATCAAAGCTTGGTTCGACCCGGGGCTTTGGTGGAGGCATCGAGGGTGTTAATCAGGTGTATCCATGGTGATGTGCACGAATACCCCATTGTCACGCTAGAACT
>JAOEHI010000252.1:0-13962 GCA_025447815.1 Percopsis transmontana
GGGATCCCCCAGTCGGAGCTGGTTAATGTGGCTCGGGAAAGGGAAGTTTGGGGTCCCCTGCTGGAGCTGCTGCCCCCACGACCCGATTTCGGATAAGCGGACGACGATGAGTGATGAGATGAGTTTGCTACTATGGGGCGCTATACAGCATTAATAAAGTAAGCATTAAAAGAAAGGGATGAAAGCATCAGTGATATCTCGGAGAAAATCCACATCATTCCCATAATCATGTAGCAGAAACACACCAGTGTCATCATGGCATACAAAGCATTTAGCCTTTAAACTACTGTCATTAGGATAATGATAATTTTGCATTGATCAGGCCAACTGTCCTATTTTTGACTCCATCCTTATGGAACCAGAACATTTACGGATCACCTGACAGAGATAAATTAAGGCTATTGAATTGATCCGTAATTCGAGTTGTACTGCGAATTATAAATTATTGTGACATCCATACATACATTTCCTATATCATATTCAAGCCTTACACTTAATGTCCTAGCCTTACACTAGCGGAATGTGGATATGATTTTGCACAGCACAAATAAAAAAATACATGTTTGTGGATAGTGAAATATTTGTGGATCATGGGACGCATTTGTGGATCATCTTCTGTGGGTTACAAATAATAAAGTCCAATTTAAACTTCCATCACTTTGAAGCCTCATGTGTTTTGTGTCCTCTCTCTGCCCTGTTCCGTGTTTGTGTTTACAACCTCTATATGCTATAAAAGACTGAGCCAGCTCGCTGTTGGATGACTTTAAATAGTGATCATAAAAACAGCCAAACAAGCCCAGATCACGAACATGGAGAGGAGATGAGAAGAGCGGAGAGGGAGACATGAAAGTAGAGAAATGGCAGAAAGACAAACAGGTTTGAAGGTGAAGGACAGTGATGAGATAGACAGAAAGGAAGACAGATAAATGACAAGAAACACAGAGAAGGAGAGAGATGCACACCAAAATGCAAAGCCAGAGAGCCAGTCATGTAGTGAGAGACAGTAGGCTACACTCATAATTGCCTTTTAACGCTACCTACCAGACTAAACAACTTTACTGTAATCTCACGATGGGAAACAGGCTTACCATCCCACAAAACCCACCAATCTAGACCACAGTCTTCCGGTGTGAACCCGGACCCACCCTGCCTAATGGTGACCTGCCAGAGTATTGCGTGTGAGCGGCTGTGTAGTGCTGGTTCTAGCGTGACAGAGCACCTGCCAAAGCCAACCTCTATTCTTTATAGTGTGTGGAGTTAGTCCTGAGACCACCAAACCACGCCAGTTTACAGCCGCCAGGACTGGTTGTACAATGAAAAGAAACTATGAAAAGAAAGTATGATGTGGGTGAAGAAAGAGTCCTTTTTGTTTCTCCATGTATCTTGTACTCTTCTGATTGGCTGGGATTAGAGTAGTTATCAAGCTTTAGGTCAGACCCCAGATGGGTTGAAATGCTTAGGGCGGTCGTGGAATTATTACTTAACATTTGTATCTTTTTAATCAAAGCTTTTTTTTATTCATTATTAATTCTAAACTTGATTGATTCTATGCTGTTATACTATATATTATTATGCTGTTATAAGAAGTAGGTCGTGTGTGAGGTAAGTCACAAGCAATGAACCACTTTTTTAGGATCACGGGTCAAAAGGTTTGAGAACCACTGAATTAGAGCGGCTTCCATTCACTTTATCAATTTGTTCAAATCATAGAGATGGTTTTGCTGTGATAGATAGATGGTGCTAGCAATGGTTTTACATGGAGTAAAAATAATATATATAAAAAATATAGTATAATATCTACTTGCTACATCAACTTTGTATATTGTGTCAACCACACTTTGATACCTCTGCTGACCTGTCAATAGAGGGCATCACTCACATTTTTGTGTTGTCTTTCGGTCAAATTTGACCGGTTTAAAATTTTGCAGTCAAAAATATAGTTTATCTCCTCCAATTGTCCTAAGCTTTCATGAATTTGTCAGTTTATGGCATTCCATGAGGTTTGATTATTTTTATTTTACAATTAGAATTAGGTAATTTAGCAGACGCTTTTATCCAAAGTGACTTACAATTACATGGTGCTATTACATGGAGCAGATAGGGGTTAGGCATCTTGCTCAAGGATGCTTACAGGTAGGCCACCTTGAACCCACGACCTTCTGGCTGGAAGTCCAACACCCAGACCGCTAGACTATCCTGCCCTACTTTATTTAAAATGTTTTATTTAGAGTCTATACATTGCTTGTGTTTAGATCAAATCTGGCCGACCAAATTCATGGATTTTGGTCAAGTGTTCATCCCCATCCGTAGGAACCACATCCACCTCTGTGGGAACCACTCATTCTAGAACTTTGATAGTAACATTTTAGAACTGTAAGAGAATGGATCCCCACGCTATGAGTATATATTTGGGTGTTTGCGAGTGCTTTGGCATTCTTTGAAAGACAATGATCAGTATACTGTGGACCAGGCTCTCGAGTACATCCTTGGTCAGAGCTCTGATGAGGATGGAGTGCAAGAGGAGGTGTTACAGTTACAGCATTTTTGTTTTTTGTCTGCATCAGATGAAAACACAGAGTGGGATCCAGACTATACATGGGAATCCTGTTGAAGAATGGAAATATTCTCTTTGTTGTCCAGTTTTGGCCACCACAACTAGCTTTGTGCTAATGACTTCATTCTACAAATACCTGGGTGCCCTTGGTGCAGATCCTATTAGTATTTCTCTGCAGACTGGTGGAATTATAACTCATTCTCCACAGGATACACCCCTGTTCCACTGATAATTCTGTTTTACGGTTAAAGTAGGGCCTCAGGTCTTCATTTTGTAGATAGTTCAGCCAACCATTTAAGGTGTAGTCTCGCACTTGAGAGAACTTGAGAACTGAGAACTGGGTCTGTGCATGTGCTCGCTGCAATGTCTGTTACGTGCACGGGTAATACCTCCACCGTAGAGAAATAAAATATGCTGTTTTCTTCATCTGTATTGTCTTTTTCTGGTGTAGGCAATCTAGAAAGTGCATCTGCGTTTGCATGGTCTGCTGACTTCCTGTACTCAATGTCATAAGTGTGTATGCCATCAGCATCTGAGCCCATCGCAGCATTCTTAAAAATTTCTGAATTTGGCCCTGAAAATCGCCAGAAGTGATTTGTGATCAGTAGTGAGAATCAATTTACACCCATAAAGATACTTATGGAAATTATTTTCTCCAAAAATAATGGCTAATGCCTCCTTTTCAATTTGGGCATAATTACCCTCTGTAGCAGTCAATGTGCGTGATGCAAACGCTATAGGCTTTTCTTCCCCATTCTCCATGATGTGAGAGATTAACGCTCCCGATCCATATGGAGATGCCTCACAAGCAAGCCTCAGTGGTTTTCTCACTTCGTAATGGATTACTGCTTTGCTTTGCATTAATTGGTCCTTCACACCTTTGAATGCTGACCACGTCCACAGTGACTCTTTCCTCAATAGTTGATGTAACGGCTGCAGTAAGGTAGACAAGTCCTTCAGAAACCGCCCATAATAGATTAAGAGTCCCAGAAAAGTTCGCTCGCTTCACTCTTACTTCACAACGTTGCAGCCTGCTCAGTACCTCCTCCAATTTCTCTAGATGTTCCTGTCCAGTTGGTGCGGTAAATCGGGATGTCATCCAGAAAACAGGTTACGAGTTCCAACCCCTGCAGAATCTGATCCACGACACCCTGGAAGATTGCTGGAGCACTATGATAAACATACAGTCCCCGGTGGGTGTTGATTGTCAAATATTTTTCAGTCTTTCTCCAGCTCCAGTTGTTGGTAGGCGTGTGATAAATACAACTTGGTGAACAACTATCCGCCTGCTAGTGTTGCAGAGTCTTCAGAGTTTGGCAACGGATATGTTCCTCTTCCTCACTTTGATTCACTGACTCATTATAATCACTGCAGATCCAAAGTGACTTGTCCGCCTTTTGTACTGACATTTTTCCTCCATTATTCTTCTTCTTTTTCCACCCACCTTTATTTCCCTTATTTAATTTACGGTTGCTGTCTCTGGTTTTTCCTGCGAACCTGTATTGGACGCCATTTCCATGGATAATGCTATGTCACAAGCCCTCTTGAACGCACTCTCGTTCCGCTAGCAATTTTTGCTGGACAGCCTCAACTGTTAATCCACTTACAAATCGGTCCCTCAGTGCTTCCTCTAAGTGATTACCAAATTCACGATGAGTGGACAACTGTTTCAACGCCACCATGTAATCTGACACACTCATTTTCCGACTGGTTTCTTTTCAGAAACCGGAATCGTTCTGATGAGCGGTTTAGGGCTAGGGCTGCTATCTTTCCACTTAGCTCAGTGTAGCTCAAAGTGCTAGGTTTCTGTTGCATAGTGAGATTCTTCAACAGCCGATAAGCTTCTGCTCCGATCACTAAAAGGAACACACTGACCTTTTTTCAGTTATCCATGTCATTTGACAGCATCCATTGTTCTAATCTCTCCAGGTAAGATTCAAAATCCTCCTGGCCTTCTTTATATTCGGATGCTTCCGATCTGAAATGCTGCCATGCAGGGGCGTAGCCAGAACTTTTTAACTGGGGGGTCCAGCTAGGTCCAGTCATTTTATTTGGGTGGCACTTGGCAGATTATCATAAAAGCCACTTTAATCTTTCGAAGATTATGGTAGTAATAATGCCGAAAGATACAATACATACACATCCCTGCTTTATTAGGCTACCTTCTTTTCAATACAACTTTTTTCACCTGCTACTGTGTTTTTGTAAATAAATATACATGCATTATAGGCTATGTCCAAAAATGAAAAACAAAGAAAGCATTATCATGGACAGTGTACATTTTAATATAGCATACTCACAACCTATTTAAATCCCTGCTTTATTAGGCTACATTATTTTCAATACAGCCTGTTGTTGTGTCTTTTGGCAAACACACGAGTAAATCCGTTGTGAGTCTTTTTTGCACGTTTTGATCGTGAGTTATGTAAAACGGAATATCCGAATGTGCAAACATCAAACCAATTTTACCTAAGTTGAACGGCAGACTTTTCGTTTGTGTTCCAGCACCGAGTTTCACGGAATGCAAAAAAGTTTGCCACCCCAACTCCCATGCAGCACATTTGGGTGCTGCTTAGCCCCGTCTTTGGCCGTTATTTTTGGTCGGCAAATGAGATATATTTGGAATCGTCTCTGCGAAAAACAGTTGTGATTAAGCTACTAAATGAAGACGGCAAACAAGACAGGTGGCCAAGTGAACGGTGTGTTCATCGCGTTGATTGGCCTGAGAGTCATAGCTCTTGATAGGGTATTGCTTGTATTTTGGGGAAATATGCGGAAATAGGACATTACAAGCCAAATAATGCGGTGATTGGCTGCATTTGCGTGAATTATTGCAATCGCAAGATGCCGGAGGGACTGCATGAGGCAGACTTTCATCTGACACTGTACTGTGCAGTGCAGTTCAGTGCAGCAGGCCAGGGGAGGGGTCGGAGTGTGACGCAGTGACGGACGGTCAAAAGCGGCCGGCTGGCTAAATGCATTCGTTATCTTATTTCACATGAACTATTATGAAAAATAAACATTATTGATTTAAATGTACAGTAAATGTAATGTTAAGTATCAGATAGAAGCATATTATGCATGTTATGTGACTGGCGAGGGCCCCCCACCCACTGGCAGTGGCTGCAGACATGCTTTTACACTACTCCAGGAAAAGCTTCCGGTTTAGATCTAGCGTTACCCCACAATGAACAGTAGATAGCGCCTTTCCCCAGGTAACCAAAATAACAGTATTGACAGAATACTACAACTGGTGCACAAGTTAATTGTGCATTTTCTGGTTGTAAAAGATCTACAGATCACATTTGAGGAAAAATAATGTGAAACTTCGAGTAGGCTATTTACTAAGACTAAAGCGGGTGAGGTGGTAGATTACAATTACAATTAGGTATTTTATGTCAGCATTTAAAAACACAACACAAGGGTTTACACTGTGACACACATCTGCCGAAGTTATAGACCAGTCAAGTTCAGTCATGTCATCTCTTTCTTTACTCCAGTGCGGCTCGTCATAAATCAACACACGGGCTAATTACTAGACCAATGACCTAAGCGGGCATCAGGGCGTGGGCTAAAACTGCTACTCTTTTCATGCTCTCTTCCTGGGGGCTTTTCTGTAGTCAACCACTAGATTTTGTTCTCTGCGTAAATCTGTCTTTCTGCTATGATGATGTTGTGAAAAGAAATCAGTTAATTCAAAAAGTGCGTTATTGTTTAGCTTATTTTAAATATATACATGTGTAGGTGTCATGTTGCTTATATGCAGGCTTATTTGAATTGAATAAAAATGTTGAACATAACCACTGTATACCCATACACATAATTCAGCATTACATACAAAACCTTGTTGAAGTTCTTTACAGGAAGGGGATGTAGCTCAGTGGTAGAGCGCATGCTTTGCATGTATGAGGCCCCGGGTTCAATCCCCGGCATCTCCACAGTATTTTTTCGATTCTTATTTCCCAGCTTATTCAGCGTTTTACCGTGATGTGACAACCTTGTCTTAATAATCGTCGCGAAAACCTCTGATTGTAATGTCAGCTCATTACGTCAAGCCGTAGATGCTCCGCAGCAACAGGTAGGCTAGGCATAGCGCTATATTAAGTCCTTTTTGGCCCGTACGAGCCTCCGTCTAAAGGGCTTGTCCCACACAGATCTGGCCCTGGATCTGTTTGCTGGTCTTATCCTAACTTGTCAGGTACGGTCATAGACTGTATTGCAGACAGTCCTACAGTTTGCGCACTGATTCGGATTGGGAAATGTATTCATGCTGTCTTGGTTTGAACGTCGACTAGCGTCCGTACTGATTGCAGATATGGTAATTATTTTTATTAGCTCCGTTCGTAAACCGAGTAGTTCAAAACTAGGCTATGTTGTTTTCCCGTATTCACTAAGTCAGTCAATCTAATGTATATTTATACTCTAAACAACCGTGTATCTGCAGCTTAGTGTCTGAACAGTTCAACATTACTCAACATCTTTTAGGACCGCGTCCACCAGTTTAGGCATACATTTAAAAGTTGTTACAAATACGGGAATTTGCGTTATTTACGTCGCTACGACTGATTTCATAGGTATATTACTCTAATCTGAATGACTAAATATTCATGAACAATGAGACGATTACAGCGAGTTTGAGTGTCATCCTTTTTGCGGTCAGCACGCGCCAATTCTATACTGTCTTTGCATACTGCGGTATCCTTGACGTGTTGCTGCAGTTTTCACCTTTTCTGAAGTACATACATAGGTAATCTATTTTTAATCTGTCTCATTTCCTAATCAATAAACATTTAACAAATCAAAATAAAGGGTTGCTGGTCTACTACAGTAACAGCATGGATGATTGTGCATATACTATGCATAATATGCTTGTTATAATCTATTTACAAGGAGCTCTAGAGACAATGTCAGAGAGAAGCAACCTGATGAAAACTGATGGATCATAGAGGGAGGTAAGTATATAGACACACACACAACTTAGTCTAGCTGGAACTGGACTTGGAATACTGCTTTACCTAAAAGTACGACAACTTTATCCATTTAACACCTTCATTTAATTTTTTCTACTTTTTAAAAATTGTTCAGCTACTCCTTTATGTTTTTGTTTGACTCTTTTACCATTCAAACATAACTCGTTTAAGGGCAGGAATAGGCTATGGGTCAAGAGATGGCCCCCGTATGTATTATCACTACATAGATGTGAGCATGTTTGTCTGTCTCTTCACGCCGCCTCCTCTGTGTGTGTCCAGCCCTAAGGAGGAGGGCCCGGTCTCTTCAGAGAGAGGCCTGCTCTACCTGTGGCAAGCAGGGGGCTGCACTGAGGAGCTCTGCCCAGACAGAGTGCTGCTTCCTAGGCCGGTCCTGCAAGCTGCCCTGGGCTCCTGCCATGTTCTGCTACTGGCGCAGGGTAAGTGTGCAAGGTGCGCTAATGCTTTGGCTTTTCTGGCACTAAACAGACAGTGAGGTTGACGTTCAACGCATCTTTGTTGTGTAGGTGGTCTGGTTTACGGTTTTGGACGGATGCCATGGAGGTCGCCCCAGCCTGTCCCTGCTACGTCCCCTGAGGTGGAGAGGTCTCTGCTGGGGCAGACGGTGGTTCGAGTAGTTGCAGGTGACCTCCACTGCGGAGCCATCACACAGCAGGGGGCACTATACATGTGGGGAGACAATTCTGCTGGCCAGTGTGGGTTGACAGGAACAAGAGGTGGGTTTCTTGTTGGTTTAAGCCGTTTAGACCTGCTCTCAACAAGGTCAAAGGTCAATAGAAAGCCAGTGCTGGAATTGCTAGGGTTTCAGAGTGTTACTCAAGGGCACACTGGTTTTAGTTTGGGGGTTAACTTGGTGATTAGGGTGTCAGTAGTGTGACTGAGCTACTGTTCCAGAAATCAGAAATTTAGCTAGATTTACACATTTTTATGACCAGTGTGTTAGGTTTGATTTGCTCTTTGTTATACATTTCAGACAGTGGAATTCATTGTATAACAGAGCGTGTTATTACAGAAAAATTAGAACCGAGCTAGAATTGGCAGGGCAGGAGATAAGGGCTGGATGAACCAGATTGATCAGGAACTGGGATTCTGGCCTGTACAGATAAAATAGAATGGCTAAGCTTGACATGCCATTAGCTGTCTCTCTTATCTGTTTCCTGGATTAGAGGCAAGCCCAGCGTTTGTCCCAGAGCCTGCAGCAGTCAGTATGGTGGACAATGAGCTGGTTCCACCAGCCATGGTCAAGGTTGTGGAGCTGGCCTGTGGCAGGGAGCACACGCTCGCCCTGTCTGCCCAGCACGAGCTCTGGGCCTGGGGGACGGGCTGCCAGCTTGGCTTGGTGACTAGCTGTTTCCCTGTGTGGAAACCTCAGAAGGTTAGTTGTGGTTAAGTCATCTTTAACTGCTGTACTGGTAAAGGTCACATGTTGAGTAGGGAAGTATTAAGTATTAGACAATATTAAGTCTGTGTCAGCACCAAGATTTTTTACTGCAAACTGAAAATGAAACTGGAAGAAAAAAGTTAGTGAACTGAAATTATAGTAAAACTAATGCATGGTTTGAAAACTGAAATAAAATTAAAAGGATCATGGATTAGTTTTCATTTTTTTGTCCGGCCCCAACTCAAGTAGAATAATTATACATAACATAAAATTTCTACCGATTCAAAATTTTCATAAAGTAAAGTAAGTACTTTACTTTGTCCCGTCTCACGTGTACTTGTTCTACACTTCATATTAGCCTAAATAAAATTACAAAACGAAATAACTAGAAGTCTATTGAACTAGAACAGCAGTTTGAAAATGGACTAAAAAAATAAAAATAAAAACACACATTTAAAATAACCTTGGGTACCAGCACACATTCTAGTCTCTCTCTCTCTCTCTCTCTCTCTCTCTCTCTCTTTCTCTGTCTCTCTGTAATTATAGAGAGAGTGTTATTGATTAACATACCAAGGTATTCAATCTAACCTATAAAAGTTCTAATTATGTGTTTCCTTTTCCCAGGTAGAGCACCTGACAGGAAGACATGTGATTCAGGCAAGTCTTTAAAAACCTCTCTCAAACTGACTAATTATTTTTGAAGCACTTAATAACAATACTTATTTGATGTAATTAAATATAGGTGGTTTGTGGCAGCTACCACAGTTTAGCCCTGGTGCGCCGTTTACCTCCTCAAAACTACACTACCCAAAATACCTCTGAGCAGTGTGGGCGGTGCCAGGCTGAAATCCCAAAAACAGAGCATGAGGAATCTGTTGTGGTGGACCACACCCAATACTGTCCCTTAGGAGTGGAGCTTGCTGGCACCACACCAGGGAAGGTATGAGTTGTGAAACTCGTACCACCAGCTATCTAATAATAAATATGCTGGTTAAAAGTCTTCATAGTGGTGGTTTAGGATTGTAGGCAGTGCTGTATTCAGTAGTCACCACTAGGGTAGTGCAAATGATCCACTAGCTTTAAAATATCTAGGAGACAAATGTGTCCTTTAACATTAAAATCATATGTTGGAATGTGGATGAAATAGCATGCTTAAAAATAAAACAAAACAAAAACGTTTTCGTAACTGCTAGCATGAATGACCATTTGAGATATGTAGGCCTACTTCATCACAATGGAAGCAATTTTCCATTCTGTTCCCAGGGCTGTTCCAGGCAAAGTAGCCCGTGTCGGAGGCTTTCATTTACGGGAAGGTCTGCGGCTGCACGCCCTGGCTCTGGATCAAGTCCCTGTCCAAATCCCGAAGGCCTGAAATTAGGACCTTCAACTGGCGACGTCAACACTACACAGTACTGTATTATATAACTGTTAATTATGTCATTGCTGTTGTGTGTGTGTGTTGTGGTTGTTGTTGTCTTTGTTTTTTGTGTTTTAGATGAAGGTGTAATAATTACAATAAGGTTTTAATAAGATTTCAAATGGACCTCTTTCCTTTTCTTTGGTCTGTGTGTTTGTGCCTTTCCTTTGTATCAACCAATAAGGGCCCAACCCGATCCTGGTAGAAATGCTGACCCTCTAACCCAGACAGTCAGCAGTCTTAAAGCCTGCGCATTAGCAAGAAATAGTAAGAAGACCGCCTTCCCTGATGAGGTGGAGATTAGGGAGTTTCTCCACAAGCTTTCCAGTAAGTCACTGGAGGAACAAGATGTCCGTCACGATACAGATGCTGGAGAGACGGACTCATTATCCAGTCAGATGTCTGGTAAGTGAATCCACTTCCACTTCATCACTATGACAAGATATCTTAAAGCTCCAATATGCAGAATTTGTGACATATTCAAATCCTCCTACCATCAGTAGGCATCATTGATGGCGGATGTCCTACTTCAACAACTCAACAAGCCACCTGCTTTGTTGATATTTCAGATCTGTTAGGGAATGCCTGTATGTGCCTCTATATAACAATTGGTTCCACTTCTCCTTTCCAGAACTTTCCACAGAGCTTTCTGGCTCCAGCTATGAAGACGACCCAGCAGTCAACAGACACCCACGCACCAACCCGTGAGTCCTCCTCCGGTTTAAAGTCTGAATTAAACAACAGGCTCAGCCACAGCCAACCACAGTCTTCTTTTGGTGGACACTTTGTTGGAAAACAATTTTAATAAGCATGTTCGTGAATATGAAGAAGCATCCGCACCCTCAAATCTGTGCAAAAATCTGTTTTAATTTGCAATCAGTTGAGCTTGTATGACTAAGCATCAAGAGAATTGTAGTCCTAGATTTAGTGGACTGCAAGTTAAAGACACAGTGCCCACAGAGACGGTCAAGAAACGCTAAATATCGCTAAATACAAAAATAAACGCAAACAGAACACACACACACACAGCAATAGAAATTTATGTTATGTAAACATCAGGCTTCAGCCATCAAAAAACAGTGAAACAGTCAAAAGTAAATTACAGTAAAACATCATCTCATCTTTAGTTGGTCTTGTTTGACCGTTGACCTTTGACCTCTGGACGTGTTTCTCCCAGTTGTGACCCCGCGGCGTATTCTTCTGGGTTGTGCGAGGACGAGGTGCGTGTGCACGTGGACTTGGAGGCCAAGGGGAGCCCCCAGTCAGCCCATGTTTCAGTGGAGAAATTCAGACTGAAAACCAGGCACGCCACGTCTCCTTCTCACGGTAGAATTGCACCTGCAAAACACAACGTTTATTTATTACAGGTGCTGGCAATCTACATTTATTCTGCATTTTCTTATAGCCATAGCCGCCCCTATTCCTTATATTCTGTACACACTACAGAATATAGCTATATTCAGCTAGCTATATTACAGAATAAACAGCTAACTATACTCTGTACACACTACAGAATATAGCTATATTCAGCTAGCTATATTACAGAATAAACAGCTAATTATACTCTGTACACACTACAGAATATAGCTATATTCATCTAGCTATATTACAGAATAAACAGCTAACTATATTCGGTACACACTACAGAATATAGTATATATTCAGCTAGCAATATTACAGAACAAACAGCTAACTATACTCTGTACACACAGAATATAGTATAGTATAAATAATATAGTATTTTCCAGTTTACCTATAATGGTACACCACCTACATTAAGTGGTAAGTGATCACTTCCAAACCAAACATTGTATGGACAGCACATGGGCTACTGTAGTTCTGTCTATGCTCTCTGGTCGACCAACCACTACTGTTGACCTAAAACACGTCACTATCTGTGTACCACTGTTAGATCAATTCCAATTCAAAAGACACAACCAAGATCGCAGATCAGCAGTTTCCTTTAATCAAAACACATTTTGGGTTTAACACAGCAATGAGCATGGAGGACAAAGAACCTTCCTTCATACATTGGTTTAAATAGGGGTGGGTGTGTGTGTGTGTAGCAGTGCTCTGCCTTCAAGGTCCAGCTACCTCTACAGTGTACAGAGATAAGACAGTAGGAGATATCTAGTTGCACTCCCCTCCTAGCACAGAGAATACATTTAATTAACCAGTATCAACTGAAACTCTCTCAGCCTTGGAAGGGTAAGAACTGAAAAATAAATTAATAAACACACATTTCTGACCAGGTTATCATGGCCATATATGATGTCACCTTATTAAAGTGTTTCATTAATAATGTGAGAACACAAGCATATATTTTTTTCTCTAACACCCACCTAGACACCAGACTAAATAGAAGTGCAAATGGAAAGGTTTTCACGAATGAAGGAATTAAATAATCTCAGTGTGACAATGGATCACGTTCACACGGGGAGTTTGTTCTGGCAGGTAGAGGCCCGAGACATTTATTTACAATGTTCTCACAGAACAGCGTACGCAATCATATGCAGGGTAGCTCAGGCGTGTCGGGAGGGTTTGGCACTTCCCTTCCGCGTTCCTGTTCTGCCCCTCATCTGCTCTCGTCTCCTGCTTTTATATAGGAGACAGATGATTAGTCACCTGTCTCCTGCTTTATATAGGAGACAGGTGATTAGTCACCTGTCTCCTGCTTTATATAGGAGACAGGTGATTAGTCACAATCCCAAACACCTGCTCCTGACCCGGGAGTCAAGTAAACCACACCCCCAACACTCCCTGTCTCACAGGCAGAGATGAACCACGCCCAACAAAACATTGGTAATGAAAAATGTATGAGGTAGTAGAATTATTAAGATCACTCTTTCTCCCCAGGGTCTCCCGGTTGTAGAGGCTCTCCCCGCGGAAGGCCAGCCCCTGGGGGCCAGGGGACCCATGCTACGGGGGGATCTGAAGATGAACTGCCCTGCCTGGACACCGAAGTCTGGAGCTGGGGCCGGGGGACAGAGGGGCAGCTGGGACATGGAGACCAGCTGGACAGGTAGACAGACACCCTGGCTGTGGTCCAATAGTCTTTTTAGTTTAGGAAGGCTCCTAGCTGAGTGAAATGACCCAGAAGTATCTTAAGTGGCAGCCATGATAAGAGCTGGTCGAAATGAAAGGTGCTTCAATGCTTCCTTTCTTTTCTCCTTTAGCATAGGGTACACTGGACCATCCTTTATGAATGGAAAGTAGATAATGCTGACCCACAATTGTCGGTTGCCTTCATGAATTCTCCTTCACATCTTTTCTTGACCTCATGACGTTTTCCATCGAGGTCAAGGAAAAGTTGTTGGGAAAGGACAGAAGACGCAATTCGACCGCAACCATAGACAGACAAATAAAGAAGTGAGATAAGAAAAACGCTCATAGATAAAAGAAAATGTGTGTGTGTGTGTTTGTTTGTTTGTGTGTGTCCAGACTCCAGCCTCTGTGTGTTGAGAGTCTGACAGGAGGACAGGTTGTCAAACTGAGTGCAGGATCACACCACTCACTGGCTTTAACTGTCCTGTGTCAGGTAACATACACACACACACACACGCACACACACACACACACACACACACACACACACACACACACACACACACACACACACACA
>JAOEHI010000253.1:0-13961 GCA_025447815.1 Percopsis transmontana
TATATATATATGTAATTGTAGAGCGAGAGAGAGAACAGTGCCATCCAGTGGTGCAATATAGTTGTCTTGCGTGTGTGTGTGTGTTTGTGCGTGTGTACAAACATCCGAACAACTGACCCGCTAAGTCTGATCTTGCGACGTACAGTAAACACACAGATGTTGCTCATCAAACTTTGGAACACTCTTCCTCCGTTGGCGAGGAGAATGAACCCAGAAAGGCAAGAACGAGAAGAAGTTAGGAGGTAAAGAAGGTAACGTATGGTCCCTGTGTCGCTCACTGACCTTAAGTTAAGTAACACAACAATGCACCCACTGCAATATTCAGCACTTTAGGACAATGCGTATTTTAGGTTTCCTGTTTTTAAAGTTCAAGGCCCCATATCATTCAAATTTCCAGCATCATTTTGTCTTTGAATTTTCTCCCTTCAAACTTAACTGAAACACCCTGTTTCAGTAGATGTTGCACTTTTTTATTATTATCATGCCATAACTGGATTGGCTATCTGACTGGAAGAGGGAGGATGCAATCCAGAAATTATGTCTCATCTGGGGCCACGCCCACGTCCATCTTGATTTACTCAGATAGGAATTTTGGCTAAATTATAAAAACAGTGAGCTGGGGAGGGAATTTGTAGTTCTGCTATTACGCAGTCGAGGAGCCATTTGTAAGATTTACTCTATAACCATCAACATGAACACTAGGGGTTAAGTAATTAGTTTTATCAATTAGTTGCGTGACAGAAAATGTATCGAAAAATGTCAATAATATACCATTTATACCTTCCACATTGTAAAATGAAGTTAGTAAGTTTTAGTTTTTTTTTCTGGATAAACATATTAAGCAATTTTAACATGCCTGTTTGGATTAAAATAACGGTATACGAATTTTGCCATTATCTTCATGTCCTTAGGCCTAATAGGCTCCATGGACGTGAATACAAAACAATTCAACACAATAATTGATTATATAAATGATTGTTAGTTCTAGCACTAACTGTTGAACTTTTGGCTCTGAACAAGTGTCTCTCTCCCTTGCTCACGCACACATACATTCATCATCTTTATCTGTATTGCTCTGGCCACAGTGGGATGACCTCTAGAGCTATTTATTAACATGGATTAGCTGTTGGCAGAGACAAATCCCTGGCAAACAGCCAGTGCTTATACACCTCTATGTACAGTATCTCTGTATCTATCTCCCCAGTGCTCTCTCTCTTTCTCTCTCTGTTTCTAATTTCTGGACCACTTCTCCACTGCTCTGCTAGCTACCACAAATGAGAGAGGGAGGCAGACGTGGAGAGAAAGTCCTCTTTTCCATTGACCTTTTCTTGGGTTAATCCATCAACAGGCCTCAGGTGAGACCTGGGGTTTGATTTCCTCTCGCTGCCCTCAATGAGCGATCAATTACCGGGCTGTTAATGTCAACGAGCTACTAGCTCCTATGGATGGAAATCAGGGGAAGGGAAGAACGTTGGGACTAAAGACGGAGAGAGACGGAGAGAGATCTCCTCTGGCCTCATCTCATCCTTCACCACTTCTCTTTACCCACCCGCCTACTTTCTACAGCAATAAACATAACTCCCCCCACATTAGCAGGTGTGTATTTCCCACTGTGACCGGTGACCTTGTCCGAGTCTATAAAACATGCTAGAGTTGCCAAAGAATGACTCATGCTTTCTCCTACATAAAGCATGTTAGCCATTCTAAGAGCAGATAGGAGCTGACACTGACAAGGGACTCACTTCACACTGTGTGGCAAGGCCCCAGCAATAGGATATTATATTACCCAACATCAGATTTATATGTTCATATTTTGTTGTCAAACACTACCACTTGTGCTCGAATAAAAATGGCCACTAAATTGGCATTTCTAGTTTAAGTAGCACTGCCATAAGCTGTATGTGCATTGTTACATATCAGCAGCTATAGGAATGTTCTAAATGGAATGTCCTTTTAATAATTGCATTGTCAGGCTTTTTTTCCATTCAACATATGGGGCTTTTACATTACATTTTATGCAGTATTGTAATGAAATAAATAGAAGAAAAGACCAAAACAAACTTGAAGGAATCGACAACAAGCCATGACTGATTGTTTGGTAAATATCAGCAAATAAAACATACCGAATATCTAAGTTTGAATGCTAGATCAACGCTAGTAAAAAAAAGCAAAAAACATTTAGCATATAGTCTGCTAAATGTATTTCCACTCCAAAGCTATCTATAGTTCTGAATACCTCAAAAACACTTTATCCTATGACCCATTTATGGGATTTGGGCCAACCATGGTTAAACAAACATGGAAGAGTGAACATGGTGTCTTAAGTATGGTATGATATGTATGCATGCACCCCACTGGGACTACTGTTGTCATGACAGTATATATCATCCCTGTATTGGCAGAGGCTACTGGAACCAGTACAGCTGGAACTGTTATCTGGAGGGAGAGAAAGTCTCTCTCTTTCCCACTCTCTCTAACTCAAAGAGAATGTCCAATAATATAGAGTGTATCTCGAACATAACTACTGGCATAATTAATAATGCAGACTATCATAATTAGCACTCAAGTAATGAGTTATACTGTACTATAATTTGTGGTTTAACACTTTTAGATTATCAAGATTATTAAGTTATTGGTACATTTCATGGCAAGGCTAAATAAAGTCACTTGTGAAAGTGTCTGCTTTCGATCTGACTCTTCTTCATAGGCTCTTATTGCATTTCTGTGAAGTTCTCTTTAAGCCTTAACAATGTTGCTTTGGTCCATTGTGTTTAACAAGGTTAACTTATGTAATTCTAAGGTAGTGAAACATCCAGAGGGGCTGAGAGTAGAGTACACATTTTCAACCTCCTTGCCTTAAGACAAACATAGTATATTTAGTATAAATATAGTAAATCGCATACATCTGAGGCT
Organism: Percopsis transmontana; assembly: GCA_025447815.1. Lineage (NCBI taxonomy): Eukaryota > Metazoa > Chordata > Actinopteri > Percopsiformes > Percopsidae > Percopsis > Percopsis transmontana. The sequence goes on from JAOEHI010000253.1 coordinate 2,914, forward strand.
AAGATTTGATTTTCAGTTTACCTCAACAACCTACTCTTTGCAACCTAGCAGATACGTTACACAGCATCAGAATCCGTTATGGCCATTTTCAGGGTACAAGGAATTAGGGGAATGCTAATGTCTGTCTCATCAAGAACTCACTTAGACCCTCAGACCTGATTCCTTTGTCATTTTTGTATTTTAAAAACACAATTTATTAGTTTTCATTTATTTGTATAGCCCTCACTGGATTGAAATTTACATGAGCCGTGTTTTATGCTTCATTATACAGTATGTATCTGACATCTTAAAACATATTAGCTTACCTCTCAGGTTACTAGGGAGTGGTCTGCTAGTAGTGACCACTGTCAGAACCAAACATGGTGAAGCAGCTTTTAGTCATTATGCTGCACATCGCTGGAACCAACTGACTGATGATCTCAGATATGTCCCAACCCTAGACATTTTTTTAAATCTAGACCCAAAATTACTGTTTTCAAAAACTGATAAATTGTAATTAATTGGGTAATACATTGGGCTGCCCTGTATAAACCTTTTTTAAAATCTCTTTTACTCTGTTGTATTCAATTGTATTAATTTTTTTATTTAAATGTTTCCTATTTAATTTAGAATCTTAATCAATTGTCTTTTTATTTGTTGTTATTTGTTTTTATATTTTATTTGCTTTTGGGTTAGCACTTTGAATTGCCACTGAAATGTATGAAATGTGCTATATAAATATATATATAGCTGCCTTGCCTTGTCTCTGTTTGTCTACTTGTGATTTAATGTTACTGCTGTCTATACCAGTGGTTCTTAACCTTGTTGGATGTACTGAACCCCACCAGTGTCATATGCGCATTCACCGAACCCACCGAAGGGTGGCGTGTCATCACGAATCATATGAGTCGGGTGTGTCTTATCCTCCGCCGAACCCCGAAGGCTGACTCACCGAACCCCTGGGGTTCGATCGAACCCAGGTTAAGAACCACTGGTCTATACTCTGTCTGTCCATGCTACTCTATGAGTCAAGCCATTTAAACAACTGACTAATCAATAAACCTCTGAAATAAACATCAACAACAAAAACCTATTATATTATCTGTATATCTATTACAGAACATGTAAACAACACACACCCAATAATTGCAAAAACATTGCCTCTTAAAGCAACATTGTTAGAACCTTGACTCTATTATGCTGCAGGTTTAAATAGAATCAATCATATATGTTACTGAAGTAAACTTCCTTCCTTTTGCCTTCCTAGGGACTGCTAAGGTGTTGTTTTACAAACAATGAGAATGCTTATGATGATCCGCATATGATTAGGCAAACTGCTCCTCCTCATCTAGGTGGATTGGGATTCAGTTACGACCAAGATGGCATGTACATTATTGTATCTGGCACACGGTGGAAGCACATATGGAAATGATGTCTAAAGAGGATAATAAGGCCATAGCTGACTGATATGGAGATGCAGAATGAGTAGGCATGTAGCATGCAGGACAATGTCTCTAGATCTCTAACTGTGCTCTCAGGGAATATCAATTACACACAACAATTACACCTGTCTTCCTTTCACTTTCTCAACAAGAAGGCGAGCAACAGTCTGTTTAAAGAAGTGCATACTGGCCAATAGCAAACTGAAACCATGACAACACTAAAGTAATAGACACTCCACCCTACAAAGGCTGCAGATCTGGTATTTGAAAATCTAACAAATACCAAACACTATTAGATCTTTGCTAGTTTTGTGTGCCACTTGTGTGACACATTGGAATGTGTCCCAATAGGACTAAATCTTTCAACACATTGTAAAAGGTACACTTCTAGATTGTGTTATAGATGATGGGGTAGCAAACTGTATTCATATGAGAGCTGTAGGGGGTGGGGTACAGAGTAGAGAGAGACAGTCAGCAGCACTCAGGTGGGGAAGGTGGATGTGCTCCCTGAGTTTCAAACCAAAACAACAATGGTTTTGAGGGTCCAATGAATTGAAACAATGTTGGTCCAATGATATGGGACCAACGCTATGTTTGGAAAGTGGAAGTAAATATGTTTAACCTCAATGTTCACCAAGTAATTACAAGTTCTAAATAAAAATGGTGCCGTTATTTTGTCGCTATTTTTACTTCAAGTTAAATGGGCGTCCATTGGTTACCAATGTATTGCCTGATTTCCCAACGTTGATTTTACAGTCTTTGTGATCGTTGTCTCTGTTAAACCTTACGTATCTGGACAGACAGAATCTCAGTTTTTTCTCTCATCCAGTAGACTAAACATCCGTCATTGTTAGGTCTGTCCGTCCGTTGTGTTACTGTGGGAAACTTATGTTAATAACGATACAAAGACACAACTGCTTCTTTAAGATCGTGCAGACATGACAGTCACGAACGCTGTTGGAAAACGAGTTCCCACCCATCTCTCTCTCTCTCTCTCACACACACACACACACACACACGCTCGCTCGATCTCTCTCACTCACTCTCACTCTCTCTCTCTCTGAGTACCTTGGGACCCAAAGTTGTTTCAGGAAAAGCGAGTGAAGTGAACATATTTTCTTTCGCTTGAAGAAACAAGAGTCGTGCCAAAGAGAAGGCGTCGACTTCCTCCAAACGTTTCCTGCCCAATATCGGCTTTCCAGGCTTAAGTTTGGGGAATCTATTAAAACTTTTAAAAACAGACAGAGAATTCCCCCACACAGCTATTTTACCACCGACAACTTTTTAGACATGGATTGGGGAACCGATCTTTGGGTAAGTTGACATATGCATTACTCTGTATGCTTGCTTCCAAAATGCCACCAAGATCCTTGAAGAATATGTTCACCCATTGTTTTCGATGACCGAACCCACAATGCATGGGGCATTGTCTTCTGCTATAGGCCTAGGTTAAGTTAGAAGACTATTTCAGACAACCCGGTTGGGATACATCTGTAAAGGTTGAGACTAGAGCATTTCGCAATTCTGCCTGCATACATTTGAAAGGGGGTATTTCTTGTACACACTCAAAACAAACTTATCATGTGTGTTTTTATTTTAAATCTAGTGTAACATAAAATTTGAATGCGTGAAGAGTAGGTTGCCACATGTTTAGGGAAGGGTGTCACTTGTGACTTAGTTGTCCGTTGGCCTACAATGTTTCGAACAAGAGTTTTCTTGTCCTTATAAGGTCGCTATTTATAAATACGTAGGCCTATATCGTTAATTTTATTGTGCCACCTGATCTGTTTCCAACTGTATCCGAATTATTAGACTACAGAGTGGTGACATATAAAGTCGTAATGTACCTCCCCCTCACGCCCACCCTGATTTCTTTATAGGACGGTAACATTTGTCCTAAGTAAATAAGATGTTGGTTATTCATGAACAATCGTGAGACACGTTGCAATTACTCATCAACACACAGTTGTATCAATTAGACCTGGTCATATTAGAAGAATCTTATGTCACACAAGTTATGACTAAAATGGGTTTTATAGAGATCTTGTTAAATTAGATGACCAACTTTCTCAAATCCCAACTTTCTCAGTACATAGCTGTGAGATTATTCCGCAGCCGGCACAGTTTTAGACCTCTCTAACAATCGTGTGCTTTTCACTGCTTTAGATTGTGTAGTTTAATGGGAAGTGCCAGAGTTACAGGCCAGTTGTTTTTATGGGAAACATAACTGTATACAGAAAGCCAGTATTGTCTATGTCTCATCCATACATCTGTCCAACCTTGGTATCAATTGATGACCTTTTCAACTGCAGTGATACTGGAGTCGGTATGAGTGTTTTGGATACTTGGGCAGGGTGGATGCTAGCTCATGGCCTTGAATGCCGGTATTCCAGTCCTCCCTGCTCATTATTTCTCCTCCAGTTTTACCTTCACGGAGAAATGTAAGACAAAGAAGATGGTGTCTTCATTAAAGAAGGGCATTGGAGATGAGTCTTGAAATGGTATTGGAAACAAAGAAAATCTAATTACCCAACCCTAGCTAAGGATCTACAGTACTGTGCATGGTTCTTGTTTAATTGATAAAAAAGTGCTGTACACTTAGCATAGATTTTCTTCTGCTGCTAACAGCTGCTTACCAAATCACAGAAACGCACCCAGAGTAGAAGTAGGTCAGATGTACAGAGTTGATTCTGGTCTCACACTGCCGAGTCCAGGTGGTTTATACACCACACACAACCCCCCTGAATAATTGTGGTCTGTAACAGCCTGAATTGTGCACTAATGACATCTCCAGTAGAATAATTAGGTCAGATTCCTGAAGCTATTTACTGTACACAGTGTTTAAAGATAGCTGACAGTAGTGAGCTGACAATACTGCCTTGAGCATTATGGCGTTGTGTGGGTGCGGCCAATTCCTAAGAGAGCCTGGCCAACTGAGCCAGGTAGGCGAGGAGAAGAAAAACATGCATACATAGTTTGCTTAACAAACAAGTAATTTAGATGAAGGTGTGGAGGCAATGCTGAGCTGTCCCCTAATGCACATGTTGTAGTGAGGGGTGGGTCATAATCAAGAGGTTTCAGGGTCAGGAGAGGTTCTTGGGGCTGTCCGTCACAGGGTGGAGGTTTACAGTGAGCTAATGATTATCGCATGGTAAATTATCTCTGTTTCTCCCTCCGCCTCAGTTTCTTTCTTTCACGCAGACTAAGCTTGCTATGCATTGGAAGAAAGCTGTCAGTCTGTATATCTTTTATCTTGATTTACACCTTGTACTCATTTTCAATTCACACTCTGTTTATCTTCTACCTGCCTCCTTTCCTCACCTCTGCTCTGTTGTTGTCAAGCTACAAGCAAGTATTCCTGCCAGAAGACAGCGTGAAAAAATGTGATCCCTGTCTTGATTTTCTGCATTTTTGACACGGAATGTTATTGGATATTCAATCAAAAACCAATATTAGATCAAATGGACCCCAGTAAACACAATCAATCTGTGTAGATTCCATTTATTTATTAAATAACGTTATGTACCCAATGCCTCCGTGTGAGAAAGCAATCGCCCCCTCTGACTCAATAACTGCTTTCTTTTCACATATTTTCTCCTTCATTGCTGCTCTGTTTCTTTTATCCAGGACATAGCTAACTGTGTTAGTCTGCCATCTCCATTTAGCTTCTCTCCCTCTTGAGGACTGTCCATCTGTGTCTCTGTGTCTCTAAGAGACTTAGTAGGCTAGCAAACGCACATGCGAGCCCAGAGTACGTGCGCTAAACACACAAACAAGAGACTGTATGTGTTCATACATCCTGTTATTGTGTGTGTGTGTGTGATCACCCTGTTCACTTCCACGGTAGCCATTTCCCTCAGTGAGCCTTTAGCCTAATGACGCAGGTTTAAGCTAGGAGACATTGACCTGTAAAACTGGTTTTAGTGTGTGTTGAAGTGCTTTTGGTGCACTGTACCTATTGTATGCGTATGTCAGAGTTACACAGGGCCAAAAGTATTGGCAGTATTCATAGTTTATTTCCCCTTTAAATCCTGTACTGTATGTCTGTATTCAGGCCTATTTAGCTTTATGTCATAACTTCCTTCTGTCACATTTTGTTTTCATACATGATCTGTTGGGATTTAATTTAATTTGAAATGCAAATGAATGCAAATAGAAGACATCCAGTGTGGCATCTATTGCCGTCATCATCTTTCAGACGGCACTGTTGCCTCTGACAAATGACTTTCTTAGGCAAGGTTGCAAGGCATTTTCACTTTATCAGTTAGAGTTTGAATGTATTAGTGTGTACTTTATCAGATCAGACGTGTGTTAGTCATGGCACATGACTAACACCATGACCCGTAAGTTAAGTGGTATTTTGGCCACAGTGTTGAGGCACCTTAACATATACTGCATTCGTCAAAATGAATATATATATACTGTTTACAGTATCAGTCAAAAGTTTGGACACACCGTATTCAAGGGTTATTATGTATATTTTACTATTTTCTACATTTAACAGTGACGTCATCAAAACTATGAACATGGAATTATGGAAGTACCCAAAAAAGTTTTAAACAAATCCAAATATTTTAGATTCTTCAAAGAAGCCATGTTTTGATTCAAACTTTGCACACTCTTGGCATTCTCTCAATCAGCTGCTTCATGGGGTAGTCACCTGGAACGCTTTTCTAATGGCCTTGAAGGAGGACTTTAAGACTGGTGTTTTGGGTCATTGTCCTGTTGAAAATCCCATGAAGGTCCCCACAGGAGCAAACCAGATGGGATAGCTGCAGATGGCTGTAGCAACCATGCTGGTTAAGTGCGCCTCAAATTCAAAATTGGTCGCGGATCGTGTCACCAGCAAAGCGCCCCCACAACATCACACCTCCTCCTCCATGCTTCACGGTGGAAACCACACATGCAGAGATCATCCTTTCACCTTTTGTGCATCTCAAAAAGACGTGGCGGTTGAAACTAAAAATCTTAAATCTGGACTCAACAGACCAAAGGACAGATTTACACCCTTCTAATGTCCATTGCTTGTGTTTCTTGGCCCAAGACAAGACCTACGTCGGTTCTTCTTATTGGTCTCCTTCAGTTGTGGTTTCTTTGCAGAAAACGAAGGCCTGATTCACGCAATCTCCTCTGAAAAGTTGTTGAGATTTGTCTGTTACTTAAACTCTGTGAAGCATTTACTTGGGCTGTAATCTGAGGTGCAGTTAATTGGTGATTTATGAGGCTAATGTTATCCTCTGCAGCAGAGGTAACTCTGGGTCTTGCTTTTCTTGTGGAGGTCCTCATGAGAGACAGAAAATGGACTGACCTTCATGTCTTAAGTAGTGATAGAAAGTCATTTATCTTTGCTTAGTTGAGCTGTTGGACCAAATAGGGCTATTTCCTGAATACCAACCCTACCATGTCAAAACACAACTGAAACTGGTTGAGTGTGCAAAGATGGAATCAAGGGTGGATAGTTTGAAGAAACGAAAATATAGTTAAATTTAATTTTTTTTAAAGAAACGTATTACTAATTTCATGTGTTATATAATACATCTGAATAAGTAGGTTTGTCTAAACTCACTGGTAGTGTAGATATTATGCATGTACTGTATACACAACTGCATAACAAATTTATCTGCCCAAAAGGGCAGGTTTTAAAGTATTTGAAATTATGTATTTATATGAAAGGGTGGATATATAGTTTACATTTGTCTGGATTGCTTCATGACTCACTTTCTATTAGTCGTGTTTGCAGCACTCGTGATTATTTTTTTGTTCCTGCCAATAAATGCAAAAGACCACACCCATTGAGATATGCCAGTACATTCTGCCAATATATGCGTGTGTGTGTTTGTTTGTGTACACGTTGTTTCTAATCCCTAACCTGTTCCTCTCATAGGACCAGTATGATGTCATCGATAAGCACACCCAATCAGGGCTTGACCTCATGGATCGCTATATCAAGTTTGTCAAAGAGCGCACAGAGATCGAGCAGAACTACGCCAAGCAGATCAGGTTTATTAGTTTGTTTTGTTTTTGTTGACTAAAAGTTTTTTTCGTCCGTTGTGTTTTTCAATTTGATATGGGTCTGAATTAAAAGTATCATTATGGTTTTGATTGGCTCTTGGATCACCTGTGTTTAAGAGAGAGAGAGAGAGGGGTTCAAAAGGTCACACGGTATCTTTCAATTTTTCCTCACAGGAATTTAACTAAGAAGTATGCCAAGCGAGGGAACAAAGAGGAGCAGGAATGCAAGTGAGGAAGCTTCCTTTATCACTCCTTGTCCCTTTCATTTCTTATCAGTCTCATCTGTGACTGCCCCAAGCCAGCCAACAAACGCCAACAGCTGCGTCTCTCACACCTCACATAACTGAGCTAGCTGTCGCTGAGCGGATGAACCTCCTTGTGTGCGCTTGATCTAACGAAGATTCCGCCCACCTGTCCCTCGACCCGCAGGTTCACCAATCACGCGTCTTTCCAGGAGATCCTCAATGAACTGAACGACTATGCCGGCCAACGGGAGCTCATCGCTGAGAACATGATGACTGGCATCTGCGTTGAACTCACCAAATACCTGCAAGACCTCAAGCAAGAACGCAAAACGGTGAGGAAGGGATGTGAGCTGGCAAGGGAGGGAAAGGCATGAACGGGGTTTTGATTCTGACGCTCATCTGTCCACTGATTTCTCCTTTCGCAGCACCTGTCCGATGCCAAGAAAGCCCAACAGAATTTAGAAATCAGCAGTAAACATCTTGAAACTGTAAGTGGCAATATCAGCAATTTTGGTATACAGCATTTACAGTGCATTGTATCACAGGATAAGGTGTCTAGGTATGCTGTGTGGTTGAATGTTTTGTACCAAGGTCATTGCCATATCATAAATTCATCCATATTCTGCTTGAGTGGCTGATTTAAAGCCCTAACCCTGTGTGTGGGGTCCTTTTTGCCTGCCTGCAGACTAAGAAACGATTTGCCAAGGAGTGGGCGGAGGCTGAGAAGGCAACGCAGCAAGCGGAGAAAACAGAAAATGACCTCAATGCCACCAAGCTTGAAGTGGATAAAGTAAACACACAGACAATACACTGTGTGTGTGTATATACAGCCATGGAAAAAATTAAGAGCCCACTGCACATTTAAAAAAAATATATAATTATAGTCATATTTAATATATTTATATTCATATTTATATTTTTCTAAATTATTTAATATATTTTTCAACATATTCTTTATATTTATATTATTATATTGTTAAAGATGTGCAGTGGTCTCTTAATTTTTTCCATGGCTATATATATATATATATATATATATATATATATATCTCATATATATCTCATCACTACTGTGCTCATGACTTTTTCCCATTTATATTGGGTTAAGAAAATGTTCTTTCTACAGTATGTCTTACATTCCCCTCTCAACTCTCTCCATCCTCCGTCCCTCCCTAGGCCAAGCAGCAGGCTCATGCCCGTACACACACAGCGGAGGAATGCAGGAATGACTACGCTGCTCAACTACAGAGATACAACAAGGAGCAGAACCTCTATTACTACACAGAGATACCTCAGATCTTCAACGTGAGACACATACAAGCTAACCACAAACGTTATAGTTTAGCACCAGAAAGGCCAACGCACTCGCCAATCAGTAAACAGCGCTTTAATGTCACCCGGAAACTGAGGATTCTTGCTTCCGCTGTTTTTGAAGTATTTCCTAGTAAAATGGCTTATTAAGGCGGGACATAGAAGTGAGCTAATTTGTCACTTCATCCTTCACTCACCAAGTTACTTTTAGAGAAAGGAAGAGAGAATGAGTGAAAATGCACCTGCATACAATCGCTAACTCTGTTTATGCGGTTTCCCAGATGTTTTTTAATGTTTAGCCTAGCCTCTTTGACTCGCCTACATGATCACAAAGTTCATGTGTGTTGATATTAGGTTAAGGATGAAAATAAGTACAAAAAAATACCCCTACACTGGCAGGAAATAATAGTTGTATCAGCAAATCCAAGGGTAACTGTTATTCGGTCATTGTAGTAGTAGCAGTTAAAAGTAATTTTAACATAAAAAGTGATATACTGTATGTAGCTTTACATAAAAAAATTCCATGTATAATAAATGCAGAAATATATAATTTTGATGTCTTTCCAATTTGTAACCTTGTTGGCCTGCTGTTTCTGTGTGTACGTGCGTGTGGAATACATTTGCGTGCTGAGCAGAAATTGCAGGACATGGATGAGCGCAGGATCCGATGCCTGGCAGAGGGATACTGCCAGTTTTCAAACACAGAGAAGAAAGTCATGCCGATCATTGCCAAGTGTCTAGAGGGAATCTTTACAGCAGGGAACAAAATCAAAGAAAAGCAGGCAAGCGAGTCCATGTTTGTCGTCGGTACGTTGCACAGTGTTTCACTTTGATTACAGAGGACACTGGGAGATATCCGGCTTCATCCACTCAAGAGACATTTACGGCAGCGTCAATGTGACTGTACAAGATAAACGCCCTGTAATAGCTCACTAGGATATCTCACCCTATGCCTGTATGTCTTTTTTAGGACTCTCTGCTGCTGATAGAGCAGCACAAGTCTGGCTTTGAGAAGCCTGGGGATGTGGAGTTTGAGGACTACAGCCAGGGAATCAAGTCTGCCACGTCTGACTCCAGCCTAAACCCACCACGAGTTCGTGCGAAACTCTGGCCATTTAGCAAAAAGAACAAGGTGAATCAGCTTTAGGACTATCCATCTGAGCCCGCTTTATAATAAGGGCAGGGTGTGCTGCTTTGTCCATGCTATCTTCCTAGTCTTCCGGTTTTCTGGCATGACAGTGTGAACGTCCTTCCTGTCCAACTCCTCTCTTATCTCGCTCTTGCCCTTATGGGCTGCTGTGTGTTTGTGATCCTTACGCCATTTTGTAACATGACTTTAAAACACACACACACACGCACACACATACATTCCACTTCTGTTTTATTACCCCCACCCCCGAGGGACCATTCCAATGTGCTCTGCTGAGACTTGCCCAAAAAAAAACCTTCCCTCTGTCTGGTTTTAGCCCGCTTTACGGCGGTTATTTCAGTGTTGTGGTTTTATAACTTAATCTTTCTCTCCTCCTTTGTCATTCTGTTGTTCTTTTCTTCACTTCTTTAATTTATCCATACTTTTTTCACTCTCTCTTCTCTCTCCCCAATCTTTATCCTTCTCAGTTCATCCCTCCCTCTATCTCTCCACCCTCCCCTTTCCCACCTGGCAGCCAAGCCCTCCCCCTCTCCACCCTACAGCGCTCCCCCCTCTTTCTCTGTCTGAGGGACTTTAATCGTTCTGTCAAACCCAGGATGGCCTTTTTAAGGCCTTTATACAAACCCGGCCTGGTGAGTGACATCCAACCAGGACAATCCGCTATGCCAAACCCTGTTTGTCTAGTTCTAATTATACTGTATGCTGTGCGTGTGTGTGTGTTTGTGCCTCACTGCTAATGTTAGAGTAAATATGTAATTTTACACAGGTACTGATGTTCATTTGTGTTCACGCTGAAGACAAACAAGTAAAAGCCTTCATCTATTGATGTGCATGCTACTGTGTGTGTGTGTGTGTGTGTGTGTGTGTGTGTGTGTGTGTGTGTGTGTGTGTGTGTGTGTGTGTGTGTGT
>JAOEHI010000254.1:0-13961 GCA_025447815.1 Percopsis transmontana
CGCGTACGTCCGACTAATCGACTTTAATAGTAAATTTGCTTTGCTATTTGACTACTGAAAACGCCCATCTGTGAAACTATCACCGATACTAAATAATAATAATAAAATTAATAAAAAAATGCTTCTCATTATTCTGACTTCGCAAGATCTGTTTTCTACTCCACCTCTCACCTACTTATGACTCTTTCCCATTTAGCCCTATATCCACCTTAATCCCTCTCACGCCCCTTGGAGTTGCACCTGACCCTTCCCTATTGCTTATCCCTTCAGAGTGACATCACATAAATCACCTTAGAAACACCGCTTTACCTCTAAATGCTCTGCTCATTTTTTGCTATTTATACATATCCACGATATTAGTGCTATTCTTCAAGTCACTTTGGGTGTATTTGTGTTCTATTCATGAATGTGTTCAATTGTGTGGCCCAGGTGTCAACTGGGAGCTAAGCAGACCAATCATGATGAGCATGGTGATCGGTTGATAATGGACATTAGATAAAGCCAGATATGTCACTGCAGCGCTACTCTCTGCATTGATAAATAAGGAAACAGGGTGACCATGGCAACCCCACTTAATATGAATATTCTGCTGACTGGTTTCTCAAATGACTTGTGTTGTCTTTTATGTTGTGGAAGAGCAGTGTTCTGTATCGCATTTGGACAAACACAAAGAAATACACACATTCTGTCTCTTCAGCAGTAAAGCCCAGTATTGTGCTACAATAAGGGTAGCTTGTTAAAAGTTCACGCCTGGGATTCCAAATCCACACACACACGTGCGCGCACACACACACACACACACACAAAGTCGCAGGGACATACACTGTATACAGTATGGTCGCCGATCAGTGTGTATATAATATGCAGGCTCAGCTGGTGGGCTGTTCATAGTTATTTAGCAGACGTAGATGTGTCTCTCTATGTGAGACAGGAAACACACCCCTAGAAGCAGAATAACGAAATGAAAAAGGAAATGAAAAGAAGCTGAAGGGATGTATGGTAAATATATAGGAGCAAACAACCCTTGTATGATCACAGAACATGGTGTGTGTTTCTGCTTGTGTGTGGTGGCAGATGGTACAGGTCATCAGCACTGACCACCTGTCTGCCTTGCAGACCTTTGCCTCTTGACTATCACGCCACATCTGCTCGGTGTGTGTGTGCGCGCGCGTGTGTGTGTGTGTGTGTCTGTGTCTGTGTCTGTGTGTTACACTTGCTGAGAAGACACCTAATTAGGATTGTCAACCAGGAAGTGTTCACTCAGATCTGTTGTCCCCCCGCTTAAATACTACATCTTGGTATTATCTCTCTCTCTCTCTCTCTCTCCTTCTCCCTCTCCCTCTCTCTATCTCTCTCTCTCTCTCACTCTCATGCACTTTTCCCTCATGGCCACATGATATGACTGTAATCATTTTACTGGCAAACTGGCAACATTTAAATTGCTTTCTGCAACATTGAACCGTGTTCATTTCCGTGTTTGTTGCACGCTAACATTTAAGTTGAGCATGTTGCTATCGAATGTTTACCCCCTTTGTCTCCGTTTGTCTTGTTGTCGGGAGGTGAACGCTAAAACTAAGCGTTAGCGTTAGAACTATGTCTTATGCCGCCTGCAGATCCTGGTCTCATTGGTCAGTAGTAGCATTGAAAAGCATCATCCGACTTGAGTACATGTTTCTATGTATTGTGGTCTGGAACATACTGTGGGCTCTGTCCTTGGAAGATAATGTTCCACTGTCTGCGGAGGAGAAGTTACATTGACTCCCTGTGGAGTCAATAATCAAAAGAATAAAAAGAGGTTTCAAAAATACTTCAGAAATGCAAAGAAAGATACGACACCTTGAGGGTGGTGGGCTCTACATTGTGTCTATATTGTGTTTACATGCACAACACTTGAACTAAGGTTTGTGTGTGTGTGTTCTGTATTTAGGACTACTGCTTCACTTTAGAGAATTACACATCTAAATGAAAAAGCCCCTTGCCTCCACCATGCTGAAGTGAAGGCTCATGGGAAATATGACCTGGTCACATGTTACCACCAGGCTTTCAACTCTCTCTTAAATTATGTGTACAGAATCAATCATGGTTAAGGTTTTCTGTTTGCACACGTCCCACTAGGTGGTGCATGCACGTGCGCGTGCGTGCGTGTGGTTGTAATTTCCAGAGCTTGAGAAGGTCATGAGTGAAGGAATGTGTGTGTGTGTGTGTGTGTGTGTGTGTGCATGCGTGTGTGTGTGCAATAATACTCTACCATAATACTCTCCAGTTGAGAGGCCAAAACAATCAATTAGTCAGCCAGGCCCAGTAAACAAGAAACAGACAATTGCTTAGCCATCCTCTGCTTTAATTTCCATAATATACCAAACATCACCTGCACACATTGGAAGGAAATAGAATGGCAGAAAGTAGTAAACATAGTGGGGTTGGGCGTGGGAGACAGACAGAAAAAGATGAAACAGTTGAAGGTCTTTTGATCCTTCCATACTGTTGTCTGGCTTTGTCTGGTCACCTGTCGGTGTATTGGAAACTCATTTACCAGTAAACCAAATTTACTCACACGTGCACACACACACAGATGTACCTGCACACAAGCTTTACACAATGTAATGGAATGTAATTTAATCAAGTGTGTTCATTCTGCCATATTTAACTTATTGTTGGATGCTCTCTGGCGCAAACTTTGCATCTCCAGGCTTTTTTACACAGCTGTAGCACCAATAGAAGCTTAAAGTAAATTAAATAATTATCCAGTTTTTTGTGAGATACAAGATACAGCAGTGACCTGCTGCTGTCATAACAGTTTCTTTGAATCCACAAATCACAGGTTTGTGTTCAGTTCATTCAATACCATCTTCTTCTTGACAGAAGCTTTGAATTGGCAAAATGCACTGAACTAGCGACAATGTCTTTTTTCAGGTTATTTAGAAGTACGCTGTGTAAGATGTTCACCTTATTCTGTCATATATGATACTCACTGGATTTGTGGAGTTCTATTTACTAAATTCTATCCAGTTATGTAGGAAAGTTTCCCCAAAGTGGACAGCTGCATATCTGAAGCGTAACTTCATGTCCCCAAACACCGTAGGCTCTCTTAGGAGACAGACGTGAGTCTCCCTAGACTAGGGCACACAAGCCTGCCAGCTGCCCTCCTGTATGGAACACCTTCACCTGCTAATTAACAGCCGACATCTGCTGAAGGTGGCAGGGAGGAGAGAGGAGAGAGGAGAGGCAAACATCAGGGGGATTAAGACAACATCGCTAATAAGCTTTTTGACCCAAGACCCCTAAATGAAGTGCGACACTTGGGGTAGGGGGGTGTCAAAATGGAAACGGAAGTGTGAAAGGGAGTGTGTTGTCCACTGGTACAGCAGGTAAGCAGGTAAGTATGTGGCCTGTGTGAGGCGGAATGAAACAGGAGTCTGCTGTCTTTGGTAGTGCGGCTTGGTGTTAGTGTACCCACAATCAGTCTCTTTAATGATCCACATCTTCTAAGTGTATATATCCATGAAAAGATAAAATGTTTGGGATCTCTCAGAATGTTTGTGTTTAGAGTGTCGGAGTGTCAGTTCATTCAGAGACAGTCCTTCGGTCAGAGAGAGAGGAGTAAAGGCATGAACCCTAATCCTCTTATATCTGTGTAGACTCTGAACCCACTCAACCACAGAGGCGCAGAATCATTTAGACCAAGAAACAAACATATTTTCACATTTTCACAAACATGTTTCACCAAAATACATTACAAACAGCCTACAGGCAGCTTGGAATAATCCAGATGAAAATTGGCACTAATATACGCAAGGCTCATATTCGTATTCTAGGTATGTTTTTTTGTTTTAGGTAGGTTTTTTTGTTTTAGTAATTTATCAAATAATAACAGTGGAAAAAATTTGTGCTGTTTCCAATATCTGTTGGGATTATCTGTTCAGGAGACATAGATAAATAGACCACAATGACGCTGATACAAGAATATAATGAGAGGATCTGGACGATTTGCATTCATTTGTAAATTTTAATTTACAAATGGCTTTCAGCCCTTTCCCTTTATGCACATCTATTAGATGTCTTCAATTCCAATTTAATGCTATTTTTGCCAAGACAATCGTCTCCTCTGGGTGGAATGTATTTTGGAAGGAGATTTGCTAATATTATGTCAGTCATGACAAAGTGATTACACTCAAATTGAAATAAAACGAAACAGGAATATTAAAAGGGGGAGCTGGAGAGAGGAGGGGTGGCGGGGGATGAGAAGAGGAAAGAAGCAGGGAGTCAGCAGATTGGCTGTAAATCCTGCCATGCAGGGTTTAGCTCATGGCAGGCTAATATGTTCATAGGCTACTTCTGTAGTGAGGAAGAACCGCTGATTGGAAAATCTTCATCCCCACTCCAGGGTGCATGCACACAAACACACACAGAAGTAGCCCGTGTGTGTTTGTCATAGACCTATGTGCAGTGCCGCCAGATGTGTGTGTGTGTTTGCACATTTGTTATTGCATATTACAAAAATGTTGCATGACATATAGCTTTTTTCACTTTGATATGAAACTATGTGCATCTTTCTCTAAATCTTTATTTTCTCTCTCTTTCACACAAACCTTTTCTCTCACAATTACACACACATACAGTACAGCCCTGTCAGGGTTGGTGGTTTAAAACCTTAGGGACCACATACAAACAGTACATAGTGGTACCGCCCTGCCAGCGGTGCGGTGGTCCTTAGCAGCTTAATTCCCACGAGCCAAGTGTCATTAAAAATGCAAGCGCTCAAGATGCTATATAAAGCGGTTTGGTCAAAGGCACCAAATGGCATTTATGTATGCAAATTGTATGTTTTATTCAAACTTACGTGCACACACACACGCACACACAGCACGTTAGCTTTTTGCCCCACGAGTGTGACCCACATGCATTAGAAAAGCTGTACAGTTAAAAGAAACGCCATGTTCTTCACACATGGCCTTTTCTTCCTTTTCCTCACAGTATTAGCCGTCCTGTTTACCTAAACATTAGAACATATTGGAAGGGGGAAGTACGGAACAGACATACGGGAGGAAAGAGAGACGCGATGATAGTGAAAGAAAGAAAGTGGCGGTAGACTGTGCGATCCAATCAGCCATCTCCGGGGTAATTTAAACTCAAGACCAGCAAACAAGATAGTGCTGTAGACAAGCCTTCTCCACTGGAATTTATAGAATCAGCTTCTGGGTGTGTGAGCATTTCTCTTCATCGTGACTAATACATGTGCATGGATTCACACATCTCACCTCTGCCCAGGACCTATCTATGGTTCTGTATATGTTGAACATTGAATGTGTCATATTTTGTTCATTTAAGAAGATAGAGTCTGTGTGTGTGTGTGTGTGTGTGTGTGTGTGTGTGTGTGTACACATGTCGACTGAACCCGTAATGTTCCAGAATTCACCTAATAATTCAAGCTTCTTCTGACTGGTGTTGACATATGTGAACAATAATTGTGTGTGTGTTTGAGAGTGAGTGTGTGAGAGAGAGAAATGTCTATAAAAGTGAAGTATTAGAGAGTGTACATTAGGTGTATTTGCCACAGGTATACTGTATATGCAGAGCTCATATAAAAAAAAAAAAGGAAGCACACTACATCTCTGTGTTTTTCTCCCACTTTGGCTATACAGTGTGTTATCTCGTCTAATAGGAATAAGCCTTCTCAAGCCTCTTCACAGCTAGGATTGTGACGAAGTAATGCCACCGAATTAGAGAGAACCCAATATCCCCAGTAACTCCATATCTACACACACACACACACACACACACACACACACACGTGTATATTTCTATTAATTTCTCACCAGCTTGAAGCTCATATAGGTGAATGTATGTTCCTGGCTGTCAAATGTCCCCTATTTGGCATATGTCCTCTTAAGAACTGCATATGGTTGGCTGTCCTGGTTGTAAAAGAGCTTGTGGCTTGTAAAGAGCAGTGTGGTGCAGGCCAGCCGTAACCTAAACACTGCATGTCCACAGGAAGCCGTGGCCGTCATCCCAAAGCTGCTGTTTCTTAGAATTAACATGACACGCTACTGCTGCTGCTGCTGCTGCTGCTGCTGCTGCTGCTCTGCGATCCACTTCCTCTCTCGCTTGGTCTCCCCTTTCTCATGTTCTGTGTCTTTCTCTCTTCGTTTTTACTCTGCCCACTCACCATCCCGCCATCGCTGGGTCGGGGTTCGGCCACCGGAGCGGTCAGCATCCGGTGGCCTCTCTCCACGCCACATGCATTACAAATAGACACAAAGTGAGTTAGACTGGTGGGTCAGTAAAATGTATGTTACGTATGAGAGCACAATTGCATTTAGGTCCTTTAGCAGACGGTTTTATCCAAAGTGACTTACAATTACATGGAGCAGATAGGGGTTAAGCATCTTGCAGGTAGGCCAACTCTGGGGCTCGAACCCATGACCGTCTGGCTGGGAGTCCAACACCCAGACCACTAGACTATCCTGCCCGCTGGCACAAGACGCGCTATACAGTATATGTAGTACTTATAGGGAAAAGGGTGCTGTGAATATAAGCAAATGAAGTCCTCTTGAGAACGAGGATGTTGAGGCACACCGTATATGTCCCTGAAATGTGTGGAAAGCAATACTTTTGCCACCATATTTCATCTCAATGTTAATAAACATATTGGGTTGAGTTGAGGCATGGTTAATATTCATCTAAAGTAATGTAAAGGCCACCTCCTACAGCTCACCCTAATCGTATCATCTAAAGAGAGAGAGGGAGGGAGAGAGAGAGAGAGTAAAAGAGGGCGTGAGAGAAAGGTATAGAGATAGCAAGCAGGAGAGATAAAGGCACTGTGGGTGGGGGAAGGGGGGCGAGGAGGGGTGTGGGAGAGGTTGGAGGAGGGATGGAATAAAACAATAACACTCGTCTTTTATTTCCATCTCCAAACTGATTAGATAGAATAGACTCTTATTCAAGTACAATTAAACCTTTGGTCCGTACCCAATTTTTGTGTAACACACACACACACACAGACACAAGGGTATGTACGTGAAGCAGATAAAACAATGTTGAGAGAGAGGCCGTGTCAGATAACGAATGCGAAGACTAGGCGTCTAGGATGGAGGCGCTGACTCCTAATTATGCGGAGGGAAAGCGCGTGATTGGTGTCACCAACTGGTAGGGCCTACACCTGGGACCGTGATTGGCTGAGAGGAGATTTTAACCTTTAGGGACTGATTCTGTCTTCCAACTAAATAGTGGACCAAGCGCATTGTGGCATATTAGTCACTAGAGAGAGAGGCTTTCACATTAGTAAAATGTAGGCTATATGTGTTTTATAATCTTTGTATTTAAATAGCTATTCCTATTTCAGTTGTCAGGTTATGTTAGTGAGATAAGATTACCTCAGTGAAAATATACGTTTTCTTGAAGTAATCTATTATCCGACCTTGTGCAGACACGAAATTAAAGATTTATAAGACACTATTTCTGGAATGCCTCTGACATCATAGGGAGCTAAATCACACACTTACTATATACAGTGCACGCACATACACATCAGTAGACAGAGGAAACAGATGTTGCCCAGGCAGAGCACAGTTTGATCATCATTTCTCAAATGTGAAACTGTTGCACACACACACAGACACACATGCTTATAGACACAGGACACAAACATTCACACACACACACACACACCTGAACTTAAATTGAACAAATAAAAGATTTATCAGTCAGCCAATATAACTGCCAACAAGAGCACTTTCAATCTTGTGCGTTCCCATGTACACACTCACTCTCAAACACACACATCCTCTCTCTGAAATCTTCAATGAGTATTCAACAAATTAAAAATGTATGAGTCGCCCAATGCAGCTGCAAACAACTACAATTAACTCTCTCACTTTTATGCACTCTCCCTATAAGACTCACAAACAAGAGGCTGTGCGTGTGTGTGTGTGTTTGTTCCCTGCTCAGAGGGAGGGTAGCAGATAAGTGGAAAGCTGTCATCACACTGCAGCCCGCAGAGAGGCAAATCACACCCTGTAACAGCAAAGCCAATGCTGTAAAGCTGTGCGTAAAGCCTTGTGTGTCTGTGTGTGTGTGTGTGTGTTTGAGCAAGTATATTTTGTGTGTGCACACTTGTTACATTATTATGTTTAAATTCAGCAGGTGGTTTTCTGTTGCGGTACCGCAGAGTGGTACGGCCAACCTGTGACGAGGAGAACCCTGACTAGCAGTTAGCGCACAGGGTATAGCTGATGAGAAGCACAGGGCTGTATCACAGCCAGGAAACTATTCATTATGTTACCATGTTGTTGCTTTTCCCCCAAGGGAAGAATGCAGCTGAGAATCTTAAAGTTTGGATGTACTGGAACCACCGACCTTCTGAATTCTTCTTCTTTGGTGTTACTTCAGGAAAAAGGTTTTTTGATGTGACGAGCACACTGCATCCGACCTTCTGTCTGTCTGTTTGTCCAAGGTCAAGTCAATACCTGAAGGGAAGTTACCACATCACTACACCACTCTCACCATTCACACCTACACGTAATAAAGAGACTCCAAGTAGTGTAGTGTTTGACAGTGGATGAACCTGGCCTGTGTTCATTCACTTAACTTTTTGTTTTGTTCAATGAACTAAAACGGTTCTGGACTGGAACTACAGTTTAGTCATTCTTTATGACCGGAAAACACAATCTGTGAGCTTGAAATTTTTTTTAGCAATTGTTCGTAATCACTTACCCACAAAGTACTGTGAATGTGGCAGTTTTGTTTGAGGAAACTGTCATTCAGTTCAAAGATTAATGCTACGTTGAAGCCAACTGAATGCACACCTGGAGTACTGAGAAATTCTAAGGCATATTCTACAGATAACTTCTTACTGTACATTTGGAGACACACAGTTTAGCCAAACACTATGCATACACTATACTACAGTACAACATTTATGACACATTGATGTGTTTTCATATTATATATATGTATATTTATATCTCTATATATACAGATATACATATATATAACTAAAAATTACAAACAAACACACTCTTACGGTATACTGTAAATTAAAAAGCCAACAAACTGATGCCTACGGGAAATACAATGAACTTTTGCCTCATTTTTATAGAGGTTTAACTCAATAATAGCACTTTGGAAAAGAGTAACAGATACTGTATAAAATCTGTTTGTAAAGGGTTTTACAACCATGACCATCATTTGTAAAGGTGTTATAGGTTCATACAATGTGCAATTTGTAGTTATTTATTTCAAATGAAACAGGCATTTGAAACCACTTTGAAAACACCCAGATGTGGTAGCCTTATGTACAATATGTTTTTTAATATTAGTAGTGACAACTACTAAACTCCTGTAGCTGTTTCAAGTGTCCCTGCAGACACTATTCACTATTTACCCCTCAGTAAATCCAATCCAAATTATTGCCAGACAATTTAGCCATTAAACCAGCATAAAGGAACACGCTTTCTTCCCAAACGTTACGCTTGATCTCTTAACGTGTACAGTGACTTTCCGGCTTTTGTCCTCAATTGCACCCCACAAAGCACACACTTGTCAGCGCTTGGTCGTAATTACAGATCGCTCACGACCCACTGAATTTACTCTGTTCACATCATTCCCGACACGGTCGCCGTCTCTGGCGCTGACACGAGGAAGGAGACCCCACGCTGTTTGGGGACGACAATGATAGATGGAGCTGTGAATGAGCGTGTGAGAGGGGCTTCCCAGCATGAGTCTCATTGTAGCGTAAGACAGATCTATTCTGAGATCTCGATACAGTACTGTTCTTGATTGTTGCAATGGATCTTTTTGAGACTGTTGACTCATTTTCCATGACCTTTCCAGTGTTATATGTCACACCATGTCTAAGAGGTTAATCTAACCTATGGTGCAAACAGGGATAAATCCTTTTTGTGATGTTATCGCCACTAGAATGATCTCCGTGCTGCTAGGACAGGTGCAAACACAATATTCCCACACCGGTAACGCGGCAGAAACATGTAATCCACACGTCTGTAAACACAATATGATCAATGACTATCATCGCAGTGTGTTTGCTCCTGTAAACAAGTTCAGTAGGAAATGCATATTGCATGAAGGCCTGTGTAAACAAACAGGAGAAGGACGTGACGTTGACGTTGACGGCGAAGCCGGTGAAGGAGATGTCAGGTCCTCGCTTCAAGGATTTGAATAATTGTGTTTGGTAGCGGGTGGAGGAGCCTCACACACACAGGGCCATTATGTGTTGCTGCTGTTGTCGCGGACCTGATGAATAAGGATTTGTGTAGCTACACCCGTTCTACTTTATCATGCTGGTGAAGGAGCGTTCACTATCATAGGCTCTCTATCTGTCTCTCGCTTGCTCGCTCTTCCTCGTTTCGCTTTGTGACTTCTCGTCTCCCTTCACCTCTCCTCTCTTTATCGTTTCGCCTCTGTTTCTCTACCTTTATCACCCCATCCCTCCTTCTTCAAAACTTCCTGCTCCCTCTTCCCTCTTGATTTTTTTCTACATCATCATCCTCCCAGCCTTTGCACTCCGCTGGTTATACCTCTCTCGTTTATCTATCCCTCTCTCTCTATCTCTTTCTCTCTCTCTCTCAACCCTTCATCCAAAAATGCGGTGTCATTGAATAGTTCTCCCTCTGGATGGCAAAAGAGGAAAAAGGGGTTCCACTCCCTCTGTGTCTAAACAGGTAGCAGGAGGCTTGAGGAAATGCAGCTCAAATAATGATTTGTGCTATTGCTTTTTTCATTTGCAGTTGTGACAGTGTTTTTCATCTAGGGTCTGCGTTAGGTGTCACCTTCATGTAAAACAGCAGTAGCTGGTCTACCCAAGAGGATTGTTGTAACCAATAGAGCCCCCCTAGACCAACAGTCTAACACGATCACTTAGCACTTAGAAGGGGTTTACCACAACGTTCTGTGCTGTAGTTTTAAGGGTTTGACTTTCACTGGCAACCATTATCGTATGATGCTAATAGTCCATTGTGACCTATCATTACTACACGATAGCATGACTGTAAGTAAATGAAATAACAGATATTGCTGAGAAAACGTTGCTTATTTGTTACTTCAAATTCTCCTCTCTGCCTGTGGGAGTGTAATAATGGAAGTGTCAGAGATTTATTTTAATGAATATTGTGCTTAGACAGGAAGTTGTGGCATTTGTTATTTTTGCTCCCTCCCTTATTTGATTTTCTCAACGACTCTCCTTTTTCTCTATCCCCCTGTTTGTGTTCCCTCTTGTTCGCCCTCTATCTCTCTCACACTAAACACACACACACATGTGGTTTCCTCAGGCAAGGGCGTAGGTTTAGGTTAAAATTTGGTAGGGACATCTTTCTCTGATACTGCCGATACACTTGCTGCTACAAGCCATAGACTGTATAAATAAATTGACAAACCCTCCGTGACGTCACCCATAGATTTTCTGAAGCATGGGTTTAAAGCCAAGTGTGCTGGCTCTGGCCATCGCCATCTTGGCAGTGTCAGACTCCAGTCTAACTCCCAACTATATACTGTATAATGGATGGATAAATTGATCATTTCAACTGATGAGTTATATAAAAATTCACCCCCGTACAGTTGTCATAAACAGGGAAACTAGCTATAGAGATCAAAACGATTTTTTGTACCAGGCTGTAAACATGTTTATTTCTGCTGTAAAGTTGGACATTTTAACATGGGCTTCTATGGGGATTGACTTGCTTTTGGAGCCAGCCTCAAGTGGTCATTAGAGGAACTGCAAGTTTTGGCACTTCCTTATTGGCTTCATTTCTAAGAATCGAATGTTGCCGCTTGCTACAAGCATATGCACACTTACAGACATGGTGTGGAGGAACTGTATATTGACTGTGAATGCAAAATTCATTCAAATACAGACTACGACTACATTGTAGATGGTATACGTTTTAAAAACAATGGATTTATTCCCAGTAGCCTATTTGACAGTATTAGCAGTATTTGAGAGACTAATGCCAGCTACCATATAACATAAATATTCTTTCTCAAAGTAATACATGAGACACTGACCTCCCTGTGGCCCTGTGTCTCTCTTCTCCTACATACTCCTCTGTCCCTTCACTAGAACGTCGGACCTCTAAAGGAAGGCTTCAGCTACCGAACCCACCCGTGTGCCTCGACAATGATATCTATACCAAATCTGTATCCTGTGTTTAGCTGTGTCGCATACAATATATGGAATTAAATATTCAACAAAGTTTATGTCTTTCTAGCATACCACTTCTAAAACATTTCATCGACCCCATGACACATTTTGTAGACCTCCAGTGTTCTGTGGACCTCAGGTTGAGAATCACTGTCAGCTAATCGGCCATTCAGCACTAGTAGTGCTGAGCAGTCATTTAGGTCTAGTAGAGCTAATCTACATTACATGCTTGACAAAAATAAATGAATGTCTATGCATGTTTACATTGCATTTCTATTAACAGGGGAAACAAAAATAATGAATTCTAACGTCATGGTCTGAAGGTTACAAAACTGAACAAACTTTACTCAGTTCCCATAGGAGAGTGTTTACAATGCATCGTAAGTTGCTACTGTTCTAACTCTTGTTGTGCATAGTTAGTACAGTTTAGCACCTTTGGGCCATCCCTGAAAAAGAGGTTGCGAGTTCAGCAAACCCTGATGGGAGGAATACAGAATCAAAACCCTATCAGAGAAAAAGGGAAAAATATATTTTTTTCGTCACACTTCCCCTAAAACAAAGCACAGAGGCAGGCATTACTCCTGCTGACAAGCCATCCAGCAGACAAGCAGAAGACAGAGCCCCCGGAGGGCTCAACTGAGAAATAATGATCTTTCTGTATGCAAAGGCCACGGTTCAAAAGGCACTAGGCTGATAAGAACTAGCAAAACCCCATTAACTCCATGACAGAGTCTGCCACAAGTAATATGCTCTCTCCCTCTCTCTCTCTTTCTGTCTCCCTTCCTAAATTTCTCTCTACCTCTCTTTCATACCCCCCTCGCTCTCTTATCATTTCTTATCGTTTCTTTCCCTCTCTTTGTCTCTTTCCCTCTTGTTGTCTCTCTATCAAATCACCCAGCCTTCTCTTGCCATTGTGTGACTCACAACAACAAAGGCCTCAGGGAGTCTCTAATGAGTGTCAGACATGGCATGTATAACCAGAGACATTATAGAAGAGACCGGCCACGTCAAGAATCCTGAACTTTACAGGAGAAGTCTGCAATACCAAAGATGGCGGTTGTATCTCTCAGGTGTTTATATGTTGCTAACAGCAGAGGATAGAGCTGGGTGAACAGCAGACATGCCTGTTTATATGTTGCTAACACCAGAGGATAGAGCTGGGTGAACAGCAGACATGCCTGTTTATATGTTGCTAACAGCAGAGGATAGAGCTGGGTGAACAGCAGACATGTCTGTTTATATGTTGCTAACAGCAGAGGATAGAGCTGGGTGAACAGCAGACATGCCTGTTTATATGTTTAGACTTTATGTGAAATGCTCTACACTGTTTTGGATCATACACATAACTATTTAATTAGTTGACTATCAAACTAGAACTAAACCCTAACTTCAAATTGTGATTGTTATTTTTATAATGAATATATTAATTATTTAATTATTGTTTGTAATACATTTAACGAGATTTATTTGTGGAGTGTGTGTGTGGGGGGGACTTCCTAATGAGATTCCAAATGCCACCAACTATTGAATATAAATCATACTAGAGACAGACAGAGAGAACGGCAATTATAAACAATAAACGTAATAAAAAGAAAGAATCAAAGACCAACCCCTTTAAGTATGCTTATATAGGGTTCTGTAGGTGATAAACATGATTTAGCGGTGACGCGGATGTAGAGTGAATGCGCGCCCCCTTATTGTAACTGTTCAGCACCTTGGAGAGGGTGCGCGGTATTTGTGTGTGTGTGTGTGTGTGT
Source organism: Percopsis transmontana (assembly GCA_025447815.1). Taxonomy (NCBI): domain Eukaryota; kingdom Metazoa; phylum Chordata; class Actinopteri; order Percopsiformes; family Percopsidae; genus Percopsis; species Percopsis transmontana. Next base: position 13,912 of record JAOEHI010000254.1, read on the forward strand.
GTGTGTGTGTGTGTGTGTGTGTGTGTGTGTGTGTGTGTGTGTGTGTGTGT
>JAOEHI010000255.1:0-13959 GCA_025447815.1 Percopsis transmontana
TCGCAATATGTAATGTATCGCAATGTATTGTGATATAATCGTATCGTGACCCTTGTATCGTGATATGTATCGTATCGCAAAGTCCTTGCCAATACCCAGCCCTATAGGCGGCGTCACGGAGGGTTTGTCCACTTATTTATAGTCCTGTCTATGAGCACAAGACACAAATAGAAAACTTGTACATAATATTTCAATTATGTATTTTCTATCATAAATAATCACAAACTAGAAAAACGACGAACTTTTTAGAAAGTTACTCAATTTTCCAAATTTTGTAATGAAAAATTGAACTGAAGCGTTACACAAACCACTGCCCCCCGCCCCGCTAGAGTGCAGTTTGACTGCAAGCACCTTCTCATAGGGTAAACTTCGTGGTTTATTGCCATTTAGTGTGCATTAAGCATTCACTGATATCCAGTAATAATGTACACCCTCAAAAATGATTTATTTTAATTATGAGGTGAAATGTGAAAGATGAGGGCATGCGAGGGTCAGATTATTCAGTATGATTGGAATAATGCCATAAAAGTACACATTTGCTTCTCCCTTCCCCTTTTGAAGGAATTAGAATTTAGATATTATTTAATATCTCATTGAGTTTAATAGCAAGCCAAGGCAGAAGCCTTACAGCTAGACAAAGCAGGAATGTATGTTTTTGCACGATAGAAGCAGAGCCACCCCCCGCCCCCCGCAATTGCATATATATGTCACTTGGACCTATTGTATCTATTGTCTGTCGGTTTTCCTTGTCCCAGAACAGGCTGAACCCCCACTCCAAACCTTTTTGTGTGTCTGCTGTTCATTCAGTTTAAATTAACATTTGTTACCTGTGCTAACAGCCAGCCAGCCAGTCTCTTCCTTGCGGCCGCATTGTAATTTCATGCATTGTTTGTTATTAAATGTTTCTTGATTTAGCACGGACTGGCCTCAAGTTTGTATATGGTTATATAAATACCATCACTTTTCTGTAGCAGCTTTTCTTAAATGTTTAGGATCATCGTTAGCCACCCTAACATTATCCTGTAGGATACCTCATTTTGAAGAATAAAGGTTCTTCTTAACTAGCCACATCTTTCGACCACTTATTTGTCACGTTGGTCGGTGTCAGTTACTCAACAGAAACAGTAAGCTACACAAAACACACTTTCAAACTGCTTTATTAATTTACAGTAACAGAACAAGAAAACTAAGCTGGCTTCTGCCAGAGAAGGAGACAAGAGGACCAGGTACAACCTAGTTTAAGGAGGACCATGTATCTAGGCATTAATATTAAGTGGAGAAAGGAATTGTGGTACAGACCCATGTGGTGTGAACACAGTTCTATTAAATGCACGGAATCTTTAGATGCTTCATCACTAGTATACATAACTTTCTAGATGTTAACTCAACCCTGTCTCAGACAAAGTCTGACATGACTTGAAACTGATTCGCATGCTTTTTAGCAGTTCTTCCAACCTCTCGTTCTCTTTTCTTTTACTCAGCCCCTTGTCCTCCAGTCTGCTCCTTATCTCCTTTCTTCTTGTGACCGGAGACAATGTCATCGATACGCAACAGCAAGATGGCTGTCTGAAGAGAGAAACAAAAAGAGAATTTAGGAACAAAAAAGCCAAACAGAAGATGGCAGGGTCAGACAAATGGCACGTTTCAAACTGATTAGGTGCAGTGTGGTCTCACCTCCACAGCAGTCTTGTATGTCTGGGCCTTGACAGACAGAGGCTCCCAGATGCCCAGAGCAGACATGTCTGCTAGAGTTCCCATCTCTCCATTCACTCCCCAGGACACGCTGTTGTCCTGAGTGTGTTTGGCCTGGACACAAATACACGTCAGTATAAGTAGGGCTGCATGAATATGGCTAAAGTGATAATTTTCTTGTCACAATATTCATCATTCTTCCAATTTATAGAAAGTGGTCACTACATCCAGTTTCACTCCCCATTATTGACCCTAGCTAGTAGAGAGGTGCATGAAGTTCAATTATAACCATACCCTCATTTTCAATTTGGCGCAAAACTGTGGCGGTAGAGCAGGGAGTAAATATCACTGGAAGAGATCTTTAAATGGTTCTCTGAACCAATGTCCTTTCAGCTAGGCACAGAACACACATGCCTCACCTGCTGGGCGCAACAGGAATTCTAATGAGACACAAAACAGGCCGACCTTAAATAAATAACTACAGCTTTTCAAATTCTTAAAACCGTGAGCGGTGTTAATAATAGTTAATAGCATTTGTAAATGGTTTGCCTTTTAATAGGGAGTGCTGGACTGGACGAATAAGAGCACAGACCCACACACTATCCAAGAATCAATATAGCACCAGATCAAGTTTAATTATGCAGCCCTAGCGGCAAGGCAAAGTTTAAAAGAATCATCATACATTACACTACTGGCTCTCAAAGAGAGGGTCGGGAGCCCTGGGGAACCACGAGATTAAGATTTTAGAATGATCCTTTTATTAAGCCATTATACATTTCCTTTTGGGAAGCCATATGCCTAAAACAGCTGCAATTACACAAACATGAGGACAACACACTTCATACCCGGAGTGAGGTGAGCACCCTGATGGTTGAGGCCCCACAGTTCTGAATGAGGGTGCGGGGGATAACCTCCAGTGCCTGGGCAATGGCACGGTACGGCCACTGCTCCACACCCATCATGGCACGTGAGCGCTCTGTCAGGCGCTTGGACACTGCCATCTCCACTGCACCTCCACCTGGCAGGAGGCAGGGGTCCAGGAGCACGTTACGGCACACTTGCATGGCATCCTGCAGGTTCCTTTCCACCTCCTACACACACACACACACACACACACACACAAAGTTAGGAGCATTCTGCAGGTGGGAAAAGGTCATATTGTAATGTGACCAAGCCAGTACCAAATTTATTCAGTGATGTGGAAATAAGTTTTGGAGCATGTCATCAATAGATAAATGTGCGTTGCCAAAAGCTCAACAAAATATCTGGTAATAAAAATGGGACGTTATTCATATATGGACAAAGTGTATGGGAGTAACTGTCATTTGGGCAAAGGCACCAAAAACCAAGTCAATCTAGTCAGTTTTACTGCAAAACTGACTCAGACTCATTATGTATACTCCTTCAGTTGTTACCATTTTATACAAAAACAAAATGGTTGAAGTGTGCATGCCCCCATCCCCCTGGTGTAACAAAACAATTATTGCCAGTGTACACCGCTTCATTGCAAACTCTACGCTGAGCACGTAAAACATCACAATGGCTAATGGGATCGGTTGATTCAACGGTCCGAGTCTGTCTTGACTCGGACCTGCCAAGAACTGAAGCATTACATTCAGCAAGAGTACAGAGTAAACGAGACACACACCTGCGCCACTAGCCTATTTATGGCATGAATATAATTAATTCACAAACAGCCTACAGACTAATTACATTAATCGTGACTTGTGTATCAAATAGCAAATAAGTTTGGCAGAAATGCGATTCACTTGATGTTTCTGCCCGATTCGACCGGATCAGTGAAATAACCTGGTTCAATTAATCAAGTTTTTGGTCCGTCCCTCAAGTTATACACGCTCTCTCACTCCCAGCATTGTCCCTGCGTCAGTCGTGTGCAATAAAAAAACATTAAATAAATAAATTTAAAAAAGGCAGTAGAATAATTATAATACTTTCAACCAGAGCTGTGCAAAATTGTTATATTTTTAATTAAGCACAAAGAAAATATACAGAACAAGACAGGGAATAGATAAAATCAATAAGGAGATAGAAGTTAAATGTTGTCTCAGGAGCAAAGGGGGAAGGGATTTAGTTCAAAGAACAGCTTAGATCCTAGTTCAATTAACATACAGTACGAACCCCCTCAGACTCTACCCATATGCTGTGTGTGTGTCTAAGAAAACAGTTGTCTAAACCTATAGAATTATAAAAAACAGAAATTGTATGTAGTTCGAATTAAAATTCCATTACAGTGATGTACATATATATTAGACTATCCAGGTGGTACACAGCAAGTTGTATTTTCAGCTTTACTTATACAACGCATTTCTTTCCAGAATAATTTAGCAATAAAATTAGCATTAAATTCAATAAAAGCATAATAGTAGAGGACTTAATTACAGGGGGAAATGTAATTTCTTAAATGGCGAAAAAGATTCAATGTTGTAAGAGAAGATAGCCAAGGATAGCCTTTTTTTTTTTTTTTTTTTTATATATCTCAAGAAGCGTGCTAAACTATTGTTATGAATGGTAGTCCTTGGCAATGCTATCATTCACAATGGTTTATGGGATGAGTAGTTCTTGTTCGGTACAAGACCTTGTACCTTTGTCTTTTTTTTGCTCCGATTCAAAGGTTTGATAGCCATGATTCATGTCGTAGCTGGTTGGATTGGTTAAAACTCTTTATATAAGGATTTTTCTAAATGTCAATGGAGAAATGAATGGGAAATTTATTTCTGGAACCAGAGCCCTTAAAAAAGTGGGCGGTCATTGTTGAGCTCTATACCCACCCCTATTGGGGTACTTCGTTAGCCACTGTTAGCATGAAATGTGAGGCGTTTCCTGAAGGCATTGTTTCTGATAAAAAAAAAAAAACGAGCTAGACTTCTCGGCTAGTTGAGGAGAATGGTGGCACACACACTGCAGTACATTATGTCCTTAGTTGTGTCCTACATTTAGATTTTATCCCCATAGTCCGCCTTTTGTGTTTCTGGTTCGTTGCCCTTGAGCATCGATGAGAATTGGGCACCCTGTCGCCCGGTTCATGGTCGGCCCATTAGACAACTGCTGACTGGGACCACCCCTTGCCGTTTTTTGGGAGATGCTCCGACCCAGTTCTTTGGCTCTTGTCAAAGTAGCCCAGGTCTTTATGCCTGCCCATTTCTCCTGCATCAAACATGTTGACTACGAGAACAGACTATTCGCTTACCGCCTAATATATCCCAGACCTTGACATGCGCTTTTGTTTATAGATAATCAACATTATTCGCTTAATCTGTGAGTTGTCATAATGTTTTAGCTCATAGGTGTACGTTATTGGTTACTCACCCAATCTCATGATCTATCTGCATATACTAAAAGGAAATGCGGCTTTGTTGAGTTGGAGGGCTGAACCGAAGCACAACTCCTATTTTGTAAATTTTGCTCTATTTTGTAAAGCTCTTCTTGGCGAAATGAGCAGCACATATACATGACTTAACTCCAGCCATCTACAACAAACATCCTCCATTGCAAAGTAACGTAAACCAATTCTGAGTTTGACAGTCAAATACACATAGGAGTCATAGTGGTCATTGCTAACAAGCGATCCTGTAACAACTAGCTACAGGGAGCTAGCTAGCCACGTGAAGATAGTTCACCCCACTACTGCAGCAACTGTCCCACAGGCTGCCATCACCCTGCGTCTCCAATGCCAAAATACAAACACCCAGTGACGCATGAGTCATGCAAGACAGAGCTTTTGGCGCCATCTGATAAACCAATTTGCTGAAAACAGATGTGCTTATGTAAAGCTAGTACAGACCTAACGTAACGCATACATTTCATGTCATTAGTGGTTTTATCACTAAATAGGTCCTTTAAGAATTCTCCATTTGTGCGTTTTGGCATGGGCTCGTCTTCTCTCCCACACTGTACTTCTGTGTCTGTTCCAGGGAGCCAGTGGAGAGAGAGGGAACAGGAGGCGGTGCCAATGGCTTATCATTCCCACCTGTGGACGAGAGACTTAAAAAGGGGCCTGTTTACAGTCTACCTCTGTTTTGCTTTCTGGGGGTTACAGCTAAACGTTTGTCCCCATTTCATTGTAGAGGAGATCTGGCAGTTTTCACGGCTTTATTTTGTAGTTAAAGAGTATAAATTGGTTTTGAGCACTGCAAGGGAAGCTGCTGGGTCTGATGGCCTATCACGTGGTATCAGTAGTTTCCCCTTCTGTTTATTTTGTCCAAACATCATTTGTTTTGTTCATATAATGATGTTTACTGACATTCATTTAATTTATTTCGCTCTAAGGCAATACTGTATCGAGTGATTAAAAAGGTGTGTGTGGTGTGTGCTTGCATGTGGTCTTACAGCCAGGATCTCTTTGCTTGCGCCTCTCAGCAAGATGGTGCAGGCCTTGGGATCTTTGCATTCTGTGACAAAGGTGAAATATTCATCGCCAATTTTCTTGACCTCAAACAGGCCCGCCCCGGTGCCCACATCCTCCTCACGTAGCTCATCTGTACGGCTGGTTATGCGTGCTCCACATGCCCTGGCGCACATACAGTTTAGATGATGAATGCAAAAAACAATCTTGGTTACCTACATTTTGGTGTAGACTGTCAAGTAAGAAAGGTTTCAGTAGTAAAGTCAATGGAAAAATGGAACAACTGTGTGTGTATTCTACCTAGCAATGCGATTGTTATCCGTCTTCCTAACACGGCGGATGGCTGTGATGTTGGCTTTCATCAGATAGTGTTGGGCTAGGTCTGGAGGGCAAGAGGAATGGAACGAAGAAAGAAGAGAAAGGAGAGCCATGTATAAACAATTTGTGTATATAATTGGACCATTGTCATAGTATCGCATCATGTGTAGTGACCAGACACCAATTGGATATGATTTTCTATATGCCAAATATCATGATGTTCAAATTACAACAGTGGCGGAGCATCTAGTATAATACAACCTATAGATCTTGGTCAATAGCAGCAAAACGGGTGGATGGAAAGCCCACTAATGACAACTTTTTTTATCAGTTCATGTTGGCATTATAAATAAAAAAGAAAGCCCATCTATGAGATGGAGGGATAGAGGGAGCCAGTACCTGAGATACCCTTCTCTGTAAAAACCAGGTCTGGCTTTAGCCTGATGATATCTTCACAGATCTGCTGGATGTACTCTTCCTCCATCTGTAGGATCCGTGCAAAGTCCTCCTCCTTGCTGATCTCTATATCGGTCTGACAAATAAATATGCAAGGATTATTTGAGATCTGATTGCTATGCACAGTATATGTGTTTCTCTGTGTGTACCTGGCTCTCTCCCTTCTTGTACTCCAGAGAACAGTCTAGGAGTACGATGCGAGGGTCTTTAATCATACGTCTCATCCTGGGGTGAGTGACATCCTTGTTAACCATCACACCACGTAACACACACGAGTCATCAATGATACCACCTGGCACCTGGTGGTGGGGGTGGGGTGTAATAAAATACTGGTTATTTATCTCATACATTTCAAATCTTGACCAAATTAAGCATAAGGTGGGGTATTAAATCAAACTTTGTAAACTCCAAAAACCTGGAAGTTGGGCAAAGCTATTTGAAGTATGAGATGCCATATTTTTTCTCTATGTCCATCTACTTATAAGTCTGAGGTTTACTAATGATCAATTTACCTTTTTAGAATAAACTTGGGTTTTGTCTAACACAATGTGCCATTGTAACAGTTGCTGAAAATAGGTCTATGTAGATATTCCATTAAAAGTCCTTTCCAGCTACAATAGCCATGTACAACATCTGCACTTTATTTATGATCAATTTAACGTTATTTTGGACCAAAAAAGGAGTCCATCTTTCAAAACCATCGACATTTCTAAGTGACCCAAACTTTTGAACGGTAGTGTGTGTACACCGACACATTTTTTATTATTAGTCTATATCACGGACCAGAAAACAGTTAGACGCATTTTAGAATGTTAGAAGGATTATTTGATGCTGAATGCCATGTGTGCCAACTCTTAATGCAGAATATTCTACAAAAGTTAAATACTTTAAGGGTTGAGAGTAAGAAAGTAAAAACCAAATTCCTCACTAGTCTCCAAACACAGATGGCCCAAGTCATACCTTCTCGACTTTAGCATACTTCTTGATGTCAATCTCTTTGCGTCCGTTTTCCTCCAGCTCCACAGTCTTGACTGCGTCCAAGGCGATGTTGCAGGCCATGTCAGACCAGCGGCTCAGGGCCTTGGTGTTGATGGCCGAGTTGATGATCTTCAGCATCATTGAACGGTCATTGGGGTCCACCGGCGTGCTGTGGATGCACAAAACACATGATTTGTGCGTTTGATTATTTGTATGTTTTCGTTTAGTTGACTTGTCAATTCTCTTCATCGCAAATTACTTGTTAGGCTTCTTCATATGTGTTTTACCTGATGTCTTTGAGTAACTCCAACATGTCTTCCAGAGCCTGCCTGTAGGCACTGATTACCACAGTAGGATGCATCTGCTGCTCCAGGAACTGTTCTGCTACAGACAGCATCTCACCAGCTGGAGAAAGAAAGAAATTAGGGCTGTCAATCTATTCTCTCTCCTTTTTTTCTTTTTTTAAATCGCATGTTGCTTGTAGTTAATCACACATGCATCTGTTCAGAATTGACCCTAAATGGAGAATACAGGCATTAATGCAAGGACAATTTCTGTGCCTGAAATGTGTTCGGGGGTTATGAGAAAGAATGGAGGGAGGATTCACAAAATAAAGAAATGAATCCAATTGAAAGTGAACATGTTTATTACTACAACTGACCATTAGACTCTAGAATAACACCTAGTTCCAGCATTAGGGCTGATGCATCAGCAATATTTACTTTCCTGCTGGCTAGATGCTGCATTATAACTCTGCCCAGATCATCATAAAATCTAAAAAAATAAATAAAAAAATTCAGAATTCTGTTTGTAAACAGCGTATTAGGCTAATGTTGTCAAACGATTGCCAAATTAGTCTAAAAGATTGCGACGATGATAAGAAACTATACAAATAACCTATTAATTGCAGTGTTTTTCAAAGCAGCGAGGTCACGAACATTATCGAGCAGACACTTTACTGAGCCACAGTGTAAACAAAAGATTTAATTAATACAGTAGGTATTGATTAATACACAATATAGGGTTACTTATGGCTGTATACATACATACAATAGAGATATTTAATAATTTTTTATATTTATATAGATGGAGAGAATGCCTTCAGTGTTTTTCCACATCGCAAAAGACATGGTATAATAATGGTGCTGAAAATGTGTGTGCGCGTTTGTTTTGTGTTTGATATCTAAGAGCTATGTACAATAGAGATTTAATATTTCAATTTTATCAAAATCAATTTTGAGCCCAGAACTAAATGGCCTGAACTAAATTAAATTGTGTGCGATTCCATCATAGACATCCCCTGCCAAAAAAAGAAAGTTGACTACTGCCCAATACCAGCAGGGGTCCAACAGTGTGACCATTTCCCTGGCATATGCAAATACTGGTATGTGAACTAGTGTTGTACGGTATACTGATACTAGAAAGGTACCACGTACCCTGCCGTTAAAAACGATAGCCCATTTTATTAGTATCGGTACTTTTAAGAATTACTTTTAATAAAAGCCGTATTTCCCATGTGTGCATATGCTACCATTACCTGACATTTCTTTCTCATGCACACTGCAGCTTTCATGTGATGTGACAAAACGAGAGGCATGGCAGCAAGTAAGAGTGCTCTTGGCCTCTTACCGCGCGCGGCTTGTAGAAATATTTTGCTTACATCCTCGACAGTGAGGGCAAGCCTACAGACTCCATGAGGCCAGTCAGTAAAAAAAAAAAAAAAATTCAAACCAAGGGAGAGTTCTTGTTGAACTTGGCTAAGCACCTTACTAAATGCCGAGAGAATGCGGAGCTGTATAAAGAATTTAAAGACCGATAAGGTTAGAAAATGTAATAGATAACATAATTCCATTATGCTCAAGCCATTAAATCAATTATTTTGTGACAAGCTCGAGGCAATTAAGGGCAATGATAACGGTCTAATTTGGCTTATATCGTCTTAGCTAACTTACTTATTCAAAGCCTTTCCTTAGAGAGGTTGCCTCTCCCTTTTTCCAACTTTCCTTCCTTACCCAAGATGATTACTGAGGTGGTCCCATCTCCCACTTCCTCATCTTGGGTGCGGCTTATCTCAATCATGGACTTGGCAGCTGGATGCTGGACCTGAATCTGTTATTGAGAATGAACACAGTACAAACGTCTTCAATATGACATTTAGACTGGAAAATGACAGGTTTTAAATATTTATTTTTTAAATATTTATTTAAAAAAATTAAAAATTTAAAAAAAATTTAAAAAAAAAGGTAGAGGACTGAATAAGATCCTTTGCATGTTTGGATGTTAAATACCCCATTACAATAGACATCAGCTAATTTATTAATAAAACTAATTACAATATCTGCTGACAGTGTCAAAGATAAAGAGTCTGTGAAAGAATAGTGGCGACAACTATTTATAACTACATCCAACTCACCTCTCGCAGGATAGCATTGCCATCGTTGGTCATCACAATACCACCCATAGGGTCCAACAACATCTGAACAACAAAGACATTTGTAAAGCACATCTGAAGCTGCCAACTCTTAATGGATGCTGGAGTAAATATGACCACAGTGTGACTCACCTTCATCATGGCCCTGGGGCCCAGGCATGTTCTGATAACATCTGCAATGGTCTGGAATACACATTTACATCACTGTTTAAAGTGCTGTCTGCACCAGAACTACAATAAATCTTTACTTTTCTGTACCCTATACTATGAGCATAGAGTAAAAAGACATGATACAACTGTTCTTTTGGATTTGGTACTGAAAATAGTGAGGCTTAAGTATTTCTGATTTGGAGTCTCACACATATTTTATGGTATGCTCAAGCATGGTTTGTCTGCTTTGAAAACACTCCCATGTTAATCAATAGCTGTTTGCACGTCAAACAAGTGGTTACTAGGATTTGGTACCGAACCCGGGTACCAGCCAAAGTTAGTTGGTACTACCGAGTACCAATTCACGTAAAATAAATCTGTGCTAGATTTCGGTACCTGAGAGCGCATCTGGATGAGAGAGTGACACAGTCAGTACAATGGTGAGCCGAAAACAGTGGTTTAACTTCAAAACTTGACGCAGACAACTATAGGATTACAATAGTGCCAAAAACCTGTAAGCTTGTGTTTTGAACGTCATGCTTGTACATTGAGGTTCATGGTTGCAAGTGTCACAAATGTGTAGGTAAAATTCACTATGCTTGCAACATTTATTAAAACATTTGCAACCATTCCTATTTCATAATTCAAGCTTACAAAATTAAGTGACACATTTGCAAATTTTTTACTTGCGAAGAACCTCAATTTACAAGCACTAGTAAATGGAGTTTTGGCACTATTGTGTTCCAATAGACAATGCTCGCTGCACTATTTGTGACACCAAATGCGAAGTGTGACATGAAAAGTTTGTACTTTCTTTTTTACAACTGCAATTACATTTTTGTTATTACAGAGAGTAAAATACAGACTTTCCTGTACATTTCCATGTGTGCCTATTCATTTACCAGGACAAATACAAAAAGAAAAAAAAAAGAAAAGGTGGGAGCAGGTTTCCGAGGTTGTAGTAGGACTGGACAATAATTAAATATTGCGCTATACATTTTTTCTATGACTGTGATATGATTTTTACCACACACACATTTCCGAGATAGATAGATACACACACACACACACACACCGATATAAGTACAGTATGTGACTAAGTGCAGGATAGTCTAGTGGTCTAGGAGTTGTGCATGATGACATGCATTGTTTTATCGTCGACTGATATTAATAAATTAAAAAAATTAAGAAATATTGTGATATTAATTTTGGCCATATCATCCAGCCCTAGGATGTAAGAATCTCTGGTGAGGTTTATAAACACAAAACCAAGTGAATCACAATTTGAATGTAATCTTAGTTAAAACCGTTATTGACTGACAATGTAAAGAAGATCTTGGTATACATAATGTATTAGTAAAATAATTATTGCAATCATATCATCTCCACTTAGCATTTATTAAAAAGGAGATTGATTTACATAGTGGAGCGATTTGCTGTACCTAGGTTTCTTTAACTTTACTGAAATGATTATTGCCGGTGTTGAAAATGTAGCAGTACATCTAGTAAGTAATAATATGGCGATTGAGATGAAATGCATGTGTGCTACATTGTACAGCAACTTCAGGCACTTTACGCATCTCCATGCATAAGAAAGCAGGCCTTTCTGGCAGCGTGCAGGTATAAAATACACTGGTGTAAATACATGGGCATGAAAAACACTACACGGCTATTACATGTCATGCATCTGGTGTGCAACCGGGGTTAATTGGTGTGACAACTCAGCCTCACCTTTGCAGCACTTATGTTGCCTGTTTGAACCTTGCGTCCCGACTCTCGCTTTATGTTCTGGTCTAGGGAGACAGAAGCATTCCAAATAGTAAGTGAAGACAAAAATATTTACATGCTCAACCTCATCATGCTCAAAGAGGCCTAGTATAAGAGAGAAGGCATTATAGATTAGGTAATAAGCATTAAGATGCCCAATTACACTGACTTTATCAGTGTTTCTCAAACCTCTCCAGCAGTACCCTTTGTCCTACATGTTTTAGATGCTCCAAAATCGCTGATATAAATGATCAGGTTTTTATTGAGCAACTTCAGGAGTTCATAAAAAGGTTGATTATTTGAATCAGCTGTGCAGGACAAGGGGTACTCAATTAGAGGGTTAGGAAACGCTGATCTATATAACACAAAAACTAGACTGATGTGATTCAAGTGGACCATTTGTAACTAACGGTTTCTGTGCATTTCTGGATTTGGGTGTGGCTGCAGTGTCAAAGGTTTCAAGTGATTTCCTAACAAACAAAACATTTGTTTAATGATTAGCCTCGCATCCGTAAATTAAAATAGTCATTACAAGCTATAAAAGATAAATTATGTTAAACTGATGTGGAGGATGACTTGCACATTTGCGGTTTTTACTGAAAGACGACAGTTTAATCGGGGTTGTGGAGGCCCACTAGAAACAAGTAACGTTATAAGGATTAATTCGTTTGCACAGGCATATTGCAAAATAAGGACAATCTTTAAGTGACGTATTTGTTGTAATTATGTTTCTATAGCTAACTGTTAAACTGCCAACGTAGCAGTTTAAACGCCACAAAATGCGTTTTACACCAATTTCCCTTTTGTTTATATACCCTGTCCTAAATAAAACAGGCCAAGACATGACCGGTGCCCAGTTTAACTACTGTCCGCTGCATCAATAAGCAGGGCATTAGCTAGCGACGGCTCATTTGGTCTGTACGAGCTAAGCCAGCAATGTTAGCATGCTAACAGCAAAGCTAGTTTCCTGCCTCGAGGAAGCAGGCAAGAAGCACATGCTTTGTTGATCACTAGCAACCGGCAAGCCTTCCGTGGAGCAGCGTCTCCTCATACATCACAAGCGGAAAGTGATAAACTACCAACAATGCCATGTACGTAACAAGACAAACTACTATTACAAGACTTTTATGTACTTACTGAGTACTAAAACCTGTTGGCCCATCATTTTGACAGCGCGTGGTGGATAACGTCGGCCTTAGAACGTTCTAGGAGGAAAGAGAAGAAGGAGCGGCTGCTGGAGGGGTGGCACGCAATGAATGTTTGGACCAATAGAAAACCAGTACTCGCGTCGTAGGGCAACAATTGGGCAGACATTGGACAGACACTGATTTAAACCAATAAGATAGTACTCGAAGCATTTAATAACTTCGAATGTCATGTTGGCTACAGTTAGCTTTTAACTGCAAGATCGTTTACATTACGTTTACCAGAGCAACCACGATTCCCCTTCTTTGACATGCTGCGATTTTTTTAGAGATGAGAACAAGAGTGTCCAAGGGGTGAAAATCATAATTCAGGCCATGTACTGGAGTGTGGTGTTTGTGAGGGCCAGCTTGTGGGATCTGTCAGGGCCAGTATGAAAGAAAAGACATACACTCACCTAAAGGATTATTAGGAACACCATACTAATACTGTGTTTGACCCCCTTTCACCTTCAGACCTGCCTTAATTTTACGTGGCATTGATTCAACAAGGTGCTGAAAGCATTCTTTAGAAATGTTGAATGTCATATTGATAGGATAGCATCTTGCAGTTGATGGAGATTTGTGGGATGCACATCCAGGGCACGAAGCTCCCGTTCCAC
>JAOEHI010000256.1:0-13959 GCA_025447815.1 Percopsis transmontana
AAACAGTATACTGTGTACAGTATCAATAGGTCACTGATATTCATGCATGTAGTGTGTATATTGTTTCAGGGGCGGTAAGGAAAATGCCACCGTACAGCTAATTTACCACGTGACTGGCTCTCACACACACACACACACACACACACACACACACACACACACAGATCCCTAAAAGCTCATTCAAATATTAGGTGCCAAAGTTAAACAAAAGTGGTAACCTTATTAATCAATTCCAGTGGTCCAGTGTATTGTGACAGCATCGTGTATTGGTGGAGTTCTATTTCGGTCGTGACAGGGCATCAGTGATCAATAGCGAATGAGAGGACTCTCTTTTTGTTATCGACTGTGTAATGGAAAGTGTCCAAACCAAAAAGAAAGAGCTTTTGACCTTGTTCCAGTGCAGCGCAGGACATTTTGATAGATGTAGTGGAACGGAAAGGTTATATTTAGGCACGGAACGCGCTACAGAGGGTGTTAAAGATGAGGGCATGTACGTACATCGTTTTAAACACCGATAAGTCAGCGTTGGTGTCAGCGTTTCTGACCGTGTCTCGTTCGGGACAAGCTAACAGCATTTGTCACCTGAGGAGTCGATAGCAAACGCTATAAGCTGTAACTTTCCCAGCAACGGGGTTTATATGGACGTGAAGCTGTTAGCCTTTCACGCTAGTCACCTTCACAGCAGCAGTGGGAGTCTCTTGGAATAGAATTACTTGGCGCCTCTAACTACCATCAAGCATGGGAAATCTCCATCAATAGTTCTTAGCAGACATTTTTCTCTCCCCCAGACTTTCGCTGAGGAGAGGAAAAGTGTGGACACATGACTGCGGCACGCAGACATTTGTTATTCTTTTTTCGTAACATAATTTAGTTGAAAAGAGAGGGTGCACCCGCGATCAATAGCGGGTCAGCCAGTGATGGATGGTTGCACGATTACTAATTTCACTGTGAGACAAATGACTGTGCGCCCGGGCCCTCAGAGGGGGGGAATAGAGAGGGAAAATGGCCGACCTAGATACACAGGGAGCGCTCAAGCTCCCCAATCTACTTCCCCATTCACACGGCCATTCATCTCCATTGCCTCAGCCCCGCTATCCTTCACACGCGCTGCACAGGATCATAATGGAAGCAGGGCTGTCCACCAGGGCTGTCTTAGCCATGGCCCGCACGGGTCTAACTGCAGCAGGGGCTGCCAATAGGGGTCAGGTGCTGGTGAGAGCTAATACATGTTAACATTGACCTGCCTACTTGTACTGTGCCCGCACACACGCACAGACACTCCGCATCGGGAATCAATACGCAATTGCCATATAATTGCAGCACTTGCACCGCGACATCCATTCTCCTTAGTTAAAGCTACATTCCTCAACTTTTCAGTGTGTTGTGTCATAGCCCCATCTGCAGCGAGTGGTAGGAGAGCACTTTGAAACCAAACAGCACGTGACCGGCTGGTCGGTGTCAAATGTGACGCTACATTTAGTTATCTGCTTGCAAAAACTGGCGGTTAACCGGTTCAACTGTCGACAAATGTACTAATTGTAAGTCGCTTTGGATAAAAGCGTCTGCCAAATGCTGTAAATGTAAAATGTAAACGTAAACATTTACGGTTCCTTACCAACGGCAAGGCAGCCCCAACCAAACGCGACAAGCCCCAAATAAACCCAATTCGGTCTGCATGCTAATACGAACTTACATCGGCATACACGCGAGGACATGCCACCCAAACAAAGAAACAAAGAAACAAAGAAACAAAGAAACAAACAAAGGACACATTCTGTGGATCAGCCAAAACATTTGTTTGGCTCATTACTTTTCATTTGAAACACGTACTGTGGCCTTTAGGCTGAGTCACTATTGCATTCGCTCAATCACAGAGCCGTTAACAGCCCTAAAACTGACGTCTGTTACATGAAGAAATGACTTTCAGGAAGCAACACCAGAGCCGATCTCCACCCTGCCCCCCCCCCCCCCCCGAGATCGATGGGGGCGCGCAGGACAGGAGCCGGGAGAACGAGACATGGGACGCTTCCAACTTTCTGGGTCTCTGGACGCTCCAATGAACTCATTAGAAGTTAATTAATCACGGGCATCGACCCGTTGTCACTCTCGGCGCGCAGGGTTCCACTAGATGGCCGGGCTCGGGTTCTGCTGTGGACGCTGACATGGCACAGATGTGTGTGTGTGTCTCCCCGACGGCCCCCACCAGGCTGGTGGCGCCACGCTGCTTCTCGGTGTAGCTTGAGAACCCTGCTGGGTCTGGGCAGGAAGAGGGGAGCGCTTGATTGAGTGTTAATGCGCGTGTGTTTCCGGATTTCATTCTCTCGCGTCAATTAAAAAGGAGCGGTGATGCTCAGCCGGTGTTTATTACACGGCTCCGTTAGGGCACAGTGTAATGCTGACCAGGCGGAGACCTACAGTATAAGTGGGAGTTATTGATGGATTGTGGACGGCGTTTGGCGTAAAATTACATCTTCACAGGGACCCGAAAAGTCTAATTGAAATCGTAAATTGCACACTGCAATTACTGTATTAGAGCTGAAAGCACAGATCAGAAGCTGCTCGTTTGGCTGGTTACAACCTGCTTGATTGGCGGCTCCCTGACTCTCCCATCTACTGTGTTGCAGCTGTTACGGTGCGACAACTGGTAGTTTTGATTGGTTGTCCTGTGTTGATTTCCAGCATAGCTCCGCCTCAACTTGGACCTGGTACTGAGAAGAACACAGCAGTGTTCCAATGAACACGTTTATCGTTTGGAACGAAAAAGCGCACGAGGCCATGAGTCGCCCCACAATGCCCCATAATCCTGCTGAGGTGACACGGCAGGACACTGCTCCTTTGTCCTCGGCGGAGATCCGGTTCTGAAGCATCAAGTCGTGCATGTGTGGAATGCGTTTTTCCGAGGAGGAAATTGCTTTTGTCGGTAGTCTGACCTTCTCCCGGTTCAATTCGCCTCAGAGATTTGTCATCTCTGAACAGACTGCAAACAGTTCGAGGGTTTTGTGTTAAACCCCATTGTAACAAGCTAAGTGGTACGCAGACACACACACACACACACATAAACAAATAGCCACGCACAAGCACACACACTCGCACTCAAGCACACTTTTATTTAACAGTCCGATTAAACGCTGGGCAGAATGTAATCCTTCATCATGGGAGACTGCAGGGGGCGCGTAAGGGTCATTTATCCAATTGTAAATAAATACAATACGTCTCAATGGACTTTTAACAGCCTTACAGAGACGGACACACAGGATCCTTTTCGCTGGCACCCTATAGCTTTGGGGCAAAACTTTGTTTTCATCTTTTAGGACAACGAGGCTGAAGTAGAAATATGTAAGATGTGCACTTCCCTTGCAGCAAGATCCCCAGAGGGCTGCTTACGCTGTCCTGGACCCCCCGGGGGGAGAAACACACACTTCTTTTGGGGTTGGTCAGGATTATGGCCTTGATACATAATTCATCTATCTAACATTTGGTTTCTGGGAGAAAACTTGACCTTTTAATGAAGTTGCGCAACATTAAACAAACCGAGGTTAATGGAAAGATGCCAGATTTGAAACATTAAAATGTGTGCATTATTGTCGCACAAAGTGAAAACAGTGAGGCAGCAATCCTTAATTTTTGTATAGATTCTTTGCTCTTGGCACATAGAAGAGGAGAGCCACTGAAAGGTTGGGGTGAGTAACATTCCGTTGTGCGTCACAAACTAGCTAATAGCATGGCTAACATCACTCACTCCGTATGGTGTGTACGTGTTTTCTCAGTCCGGTGTTGGCAGGCTGTGACAGTGGCCTGAGGTGAAGCAATGTTGCAACCGCTTGAATCCCATCGCTTCCTCTGTCAATACAATGTGCTGTTATGAAAGGCACAGAATGAAGAGGGCGTTTGTATCCGGCAGCTCTCAACTCTGACAGGTTATTGCTGGAAGGTCAGGCTCAGTTTAACCTTCCACTGAATTGTGGTTGTGTCCATCACCTGACCCTAAACCTAAGTGGGCTCAGCTGGTGAAATGATCTCCACAATGCATGTTGTTGGTCTATATCTTCTGGCACTTCTGACTATATAATATGGTCAGGGAAAGATGTGTAGTCTATCTGATGAAGCTCTGCCAAATCGTTGCTGCGTTAACATTTGGATGACCCACACTCGGTCTAGATCGGTGTTTTTCTTCCTGTTGTTCGTCTGTGAGTTTAAACACATCTCAGTAATCCCGACCCACACCTTCTGTGGGCTCACCTTGTCAAATGTCACGTCATATCACGAGGCTTCAACTGCTCCAGGAGCCGGGTGAGACGCCGTCCCGCTGTCTCACCCGGCTCATTAAGCCTGACCTCTGATGGATTGAGGTTCTTATGAGCTATTAGCTCCTTTCCAACTGTTCAAGACATCCCTGCCTTCTGTCTTCCACTCGCGGCGGTGGAGTCGCTCTCTCCCAGGTGTCTCTGGGTGACTGGCCCAAGGGTAATACCATTTCCCTGAGTACAAATAGCCAATTAGCGGAGACCCCGGGGGGGCCACAGTGGGGCAGGCGTTAGTAATTAGCCGTTGACATTTTGCCGGCTATAGTAATGAAATAGAAGGGCTTTAAGCTATGCTTTGTTACGTCAGTGATCTTTTATCGGGGTATTTTCCCATTGTAGCGCTGCGGGATCCCATCTCAGTGAATTATGAGCGAGAGCGAGAACCGAAGAGCGAGAACCGAAGAGCGAGAACCGAAGAGCGAGAACCGAAGAGCGAGAACCGAAGAGCGAGAACCGAAGAGAGAGAACCGAAGAGCGAGAACCGAAGAGCGAGAACCGAAGAGCGAGAACCGAAGAGAGAGATGCAGAGATAAAAAACGGCCCACTGGCTGCTCGGTCCACTTGTGTACGTGTGTGTGTGTGTGTGTGTGTGTTTGTGTGTGTGTGTTTGTGTGTGTGTGTGAGGAGGAGGGCGGGATCATGACATAACACCCTACCAGTTTCATTTCAGCCGTTTTTCTTTAGGAGAATCAGTGCAGTTTCTGCCCCCTTCCCCCGTGGCTAACTGTCAACGTATTTGCATGAGAGACACTTGCACACATGCACACACACACACACACATACACACACACACACACTCTAAGCTAAACTAAGCTATCACATTTCCCCTTGCAGGTGTAATAAGATTTTGACCTTTACGAGTGTGCTTGTGATGTTAGTGGTATTAGAATTTAAGGGGTACCTTGTAAGATGCCTGAATAAAAGGCTCAGCTAGTCTTGAATGTGAACGTCTGTAATGTCCGGTAAGTATTGTATTCTCACCTTATTAGATTTCCTTCGTTAATAAGGTAATATCTAGTTACTAGTTGCTGGTAAGTGTTCCATTCTGTTAGAGGTCATTGTCTTTGTCTCTGTGTGCTGAAAGAATAATGAATATCTGGATCACCGATTTTAACATCTCGGAAGCTGCTCGGTACAGTTCCACGCCTTGTTAGTGTTGTCTTCCAGTCCGTGTTTTCCGTGTTTCCCTTGTGTTCCATGTGGTGTGCCGGTCCTGGTTTTCTGTCTCCCTCGTTGCCTTATGTGTTGATTTGATCATTGTTTTCGCCTGTGTCTCCCCGTGTGTATTTACACCCTGTGTTCCTGTCTGCTAGTTGCAAGATTATTTCCCATTTCCTTGTTCTTCAGTCCCCCGTGTTAGTTCTTTGTTTATAGTTACCGATCCCGTTTGCCTGCCTTGGTTCCTGATTCCTGCCTTCTCCTTTTGTACCTTTGCCTATGTGGATTTACCTTGTTGCCCAACCCTGCTTGTACCTCGACTTCGATTCTGCCTGAGTGAAGTTACATCTTTAAAAAAAGTTACATCTTACAGTAAAGTTACATCCTAACTTACCTCCCTGCACTTGGATCCACAGTAAAACCGTAACACCAATATGCAGGTTGACAAAGTAATTGTGTCAGGTAGTAGACTGTATGCCTAGATGCCTAGTCATTAGTGCATACATTTTGTTGTCTTCACCAACACACACGCACACACACAATCTGCTTTGTTTATTATCTTGCTTGTACATCGAGTCTATCATAGTCTCATATTCTCCTGTGTTGTCAATTGTTTTGAACCAGCAGTCATGTAAATACAGCTATATGTACTGTATTGTTTTCCAAGAGAGTCATGTTTCACACGCCAACTAGGGTTTCAGTCTCTCCTTGGAACTTCTTGTTTGCTCGCCTCTTTGACTCTTTGACTCTATTGTGCTGTTAATAGTGCGAATAAAAGAAACTATACAGCACAACTATATGTGCCGGAGATGAGGTCAGTCTTTTCTGCCAAGTGTATTGCAGTGCTAACTTAGAGTGGAAACCCCTGGTTCATAGAGAAAAAGTATTTGCTCCACCCAATAAACTATATATATATAATTAAAACCTTTTTAAGTACTCTTAAGTACTAAGGGTCTTAGGTATTTACCATATCGCAGAAAGCCTCATTCTAATGGTTCATTTCAAATTAGAAACGTATTCAAATATTTCTGTCGTTCTCGGTGCCGGGTTGAGGACGGTTCTCAGCCAGGCCAACTGTTGTAGCCATTTTTATAGAAATAATAGTTTTTGTTTTTGTTTCGTTTTGTAATAATGTTGTAATTAAGTAATAATTAGAGATTGAGATGTTAAGATTACGAGAACTAAGAAGAACCTGTGTTGCATGTGTAATGTAGAAATGAAAATATTGATAGTTGACCAGTGACGCTGGGAATAATATAATTTGATTGGCTGTTTGTTTTAGTATAAAAGATTAAGAATCATCGTGAAACAGGAAGAAGCTATTGGACCTTGGAGAAACACAGTCTTTTGACCTGCACTTAATGACAGTTAACATATTAAAAGTATTATCCTGAGTTTTTTATATTGTTTGTTTTAAGTCATTACACAAACAAACAATTATAAACAATTATAGACTTTTATTTCTGACATTTCTGTGTCGACTACAAAAGAACTTTGAGGACCTAAGCTCGTTCAGCTCGGCTGCACCCACACCGACAGAGAGCCTTATCCAGTCCAAAACTCCTCCCCTTTTTTTAAATGCTCCTTCAGTTACGGTAAGCAAGCCGTTTCACGTTGGACAAAACAACGCATGAAATGCATGCTGAACGCGCCTGCTTCCTGACAAACTGGGGTCGGTCTCCTGACCCCAGTTTTTCCACCTCATAGGAGCGTAGGTGACACTGCAGGATTATGAGAGCCTCCCACCCCCATCCTTGGATAAGTGACTGGATCTGTGACCCATTAGCTCTGATCCAGCAGCCCGGGTCGACCTTTGACCCGCGTTTCCCTCCAAGCGCTGGACGGAGGGAGGAGACGTCGGCGCTCGCTGCGTGAACGCCTGAGCTAGCTGGTGTGTGACAGGTCAGGTGGTCGGCGTGAGGCGACCTACATTCTGTGAGTTGTGCAGATAATAATAACAGCAGAGAGGATCCTGGGGAATTGGAAACAAGCAGGGCAGGTTCTGCCAGAAAACCTGTGAGCTGGCACGCAGTCACCCTATCGCATTCCTGGAGGCAGAAGATGTTTTTGTCAGGCATTTCTAGTCCACATAATGGACCTATTGTTTTTTTATTTATTTAATACACGTATTCGGCCGCGGAATACGTGTATTAAATTAAATCTACTTTTGGCACAGAGTGGCACAGACTTAATATGTTGTCGGAGCTCGACTGATCCCGTATTTACATATGGGACTTTAAGGAATTCAAATGATAAAGTCAGAGCGGTACCACAAGGTACCACGAGAGTGGTGAGTGTTAAGGTTAGGTACCTTCCTCAGTTGCGTTATAGCCGCCCCAGAACCCAACATTTCTGACCCAGTTCACGTGATATCTGAACACAACCCTGGACGCTGTTGTGTGTGAGGGGGGGCTCTGTAGGAGGAGGAGTAGAGAGGAGGGGGTCACTATGCACTCAGGTGTGGGGGAGGGGCATGTATTCTCATGGTGAGTTTCCACTAAACACGTTACTCGGGTCAGTTTGAACGCTCTAATTATTTGTTTTTACTCGCGCGGAGTAAAAAAGAGGAGGGGCTTCCAAGGAAATAGCTTATCTTTCCGCCATTTGTCAACAACCATAGCTGACACAACTAGAGCTGATAGGCTTTCGCGACACTGCGTCAAGCGAATTATTTGCGCTAGTTGAAAAGTTTCAACTCGAGTGAATTTCGCTGCGAATTTCGCTGCGAATTTCGCTTGTTCGCGGCACGTCATTCGCGCCATTCGCGCCACCCGGCTCGAATTCGCGTCTTTGCATTGACTTTGCATGTAATCTACTCACGCGAACAATTCGCTTCCTGTTCAGGGGAAACACGCCTTTAGTGCTCTAATTTCTGGACGGTGCACGGCCAGCGGTAGAGCTAACGCAGACCTAATGATAATTTTGTTGGCCGTAAGGGGGTTTTCTCTCGCCTGGGCGCGTTTGCCACTTGTGTATGTTATGTTGGTCTATTTTGTTAAGAATTTAACTAATGACTACTGGCCTTTTTTTTAAATCACAAAACATAATACATGCTCGTGCATCATGGTGGTTTATTAGAGGTGCCATATTTGCACACTTGGCGACTGTGCACCTCCCCCAACAAGAACATAATTTTTGACAGTTTCCATCCAAGCTTTCGCCGCATATTCCGAAATT
Source organism: Percopsis transmontana (assembly GCA_025447815.1). NCBI lineage: Eukaryota > Metazoa > Chordata > Actinopteri > Percopsiformes > Percopsidae > Percopsis > Percopsis transmontana. Next base: position 8,640 of record JAOEHI010000256.1, read on the forward strand.
GCCAATAAAATTACAATCTAAACTTCCGAATTGTGGGCAAAAAAAATCATTCAAATTTCACGACACAATTTCACTGTTATATGCAGGGGAACACTTTAACAAGAATAATTTTCACTTGTTTCCATTTTATTGAGTCCATGCCTTACCCAAACTACATCTATAGAGCTATCTATGTTAGCATTTATAAAAACTGTGGCTGGATAGATGCTGGTAACTATTCTAGCAATGTGTTGGGATCATGTCAACGCCAGTGTGGTTGTGGGAGAGACAGGGCAGCTCCTAGTAGTCGAGGGAGTATCTCCATTTCTCTGTAATCTCCCTCGTCTCTCCCCCTATCCCCCAGGCAAGGCCCTCTGTCTTGTGGGAAAACGTGGTTCTGACAAATCAACAGGCTGGCTTTGTGCTACAGAGGCCCACGGCTCACTGCGGGGAGCTAAATCACCACCATTGATTGTGCATCTTCGACACACTGACAAAGGCCACGATCACTCATCTTGTTAAAAGGGGATTATTGGCCTGTTCGTATCTCCTTACGCCCATAAAGATTTTTCTTCCTTACCTTTGTCTGCCATTTTAACGCGTTAGCTGGCTTTCTTCAGCCTAATTTGCCAAGCGTATAATCCTCCATGCGTTTTGTTTCTTTGTTAGTTTCCCCTGGAAGACTGGATTTGGAACCTGCAGAGGTTTTTGAGGTGAGCTGTTTCTAAAGGGGCAATCCTCAATGTGCGTCTGAGACCAGCTCTACTCTACTCCTCTCCCTACAGCAACCATAGGTTCACACTGTTCTCTACCCCTCCCCCAACGGAGGGGTAGAGGCTGGTCCAGCGGGCGTTCCTGTGTGTTCAAGAGCATGCAGGACCCATGCAGATCACCCTTTGAACACCTGACAACATTACCTGCAATGATTAGCATATTTCTAGCTAAAGTAATTAGAGGCTAATTCACAAAGAGGCGAGCAGTAAACTCATGTCGTTCCTGTGGCGCTGCATAATCATATAGTCGTCTAATGGCACATTGGCAGAGATATTGTTTACCTCTTCGAGCTCTTTCTTTTTGTCCGAGGCAGGGACTCAACTCAGACAGATGAAGAATGATTGGCGGGGCCTGTTAGGATACCGGCAACACAAATCCATTGTGCTCGCCGAGAGAAAGTGACTGCTCTTTTTAATTACCACCACTGGCGGTTAATCCCTGCTTTAGCAAAACGGATAAAATAACAAGCAAATTCTCCCTGGCATTCTCAGACTGGACGTGCAGCTGCTTGAACCCAGCGGGTTGGCAATGAAGACAGGATTCAGCCAGTTAATGGAAATCCCTTGTTGTGCTTTGCAACCCTATTCACATCCTTCACAACAGTATATAGTTCTCCTCATAATTGGTTGCTGTTGTCTAATCGCCTATTATTACGGGTTATTAGTAAAACCAAATCAGACCTGGGTTGTTACAGAGCACTGTGATGTGGGCCTTGTTTGAGAAGGGTTTTGCTAAGCTAAACTGGTGTAATAATATAATGCACACAGAAGCTGTGGTTTGCATTTCGCTATAATGAAAGCGCCGGCGTGATGAGTATTTCCAGATAATTATAATATGCACATCGCCGAAGATTATTACACTGTTGACCTGTGACCCCCAGAGGGGTTCATTACTTGCCACGTTGTGTGACCTTGTGTGACCTTATGTGACCTTGCGATTTAGCTACAAAAGCACAAAAACATACAGTATAAACAACCATAAATGGCAATGAAAATGTATGCACAAGGATAGTAACTGATTAAAAATAATAACAAAATAAATACTGTAATTAGAAAGATTATTTCAAAATGTCAAAATCTTTATCAGCCCCTCTAAACTCACGACAGATTAGGGACTGCTGACAACATGCCTTGTGCATTGGGAAGCAAAGGTACTTTGAGCTGATTGTAAAGGTGATTCACTTACACATACGGTACAACAAGCATCACATCACACATAACCTGTGACTTTGGTCTGTCTTCTACAGATGAATGTTGGCAAAGTGTACACATGAAGTCAGGTGAGACTCACTTTCGCACCAGCATTTCCTGCTTATTATAAATCAATACATTTGTACACCTGCTGTGTATTGTTCTAATTTAGATCTGCCAGTCACGGCTACAGGTCATTCCGCAGACGCTTTTATCCAAAGTGACCTTGGATAAAAGTCACAACTCCGGGGCTCAAACCCACGACCTTCTGGCTGGGAGTCCAACATCTAGACCCCTAGACTATCCTGCCCGTCCAATACTATTAGAATACACCCCACAAACCCAAACAAACTGGTTGGGTTTTCCTATTATTACGAGTTATTAGTTGCTTTTCTTATGTTGTGTCACTCTTGAGCCATCCTAATTTAGGTTTAGGCTAAAACGGTGATTTACATTGACTTACAGATATTGAGCATGCTTTAAACTGCGAGCTGACACCCCATACCTTTAAGAAGTGCACTCTCTCAGGTAGGGATACAGTTACCGCTGGCTGCAGCAGAGGGCTGTGCCCAGGAGTCAAAGATGTGCCATGTTTACAAAAGATTAGATGCGACCCAATGTGCATGAAGCTAGCAGGCGGCGGGTTATGAATTATTCTAACAGAGTGGAAGAGGCGATGTTGGTATATTTACAACTGGGGAGTGTCTGTCATTTTTTTCTCGCACACACGCGCACGCACACACACGCGTACGCACACACAAGTACATTCAAATGAGCTGAGAACAGCTCACCTCTATGGTGCACGGCTCCCTTTCTTTGCCAAAGCGTAGGCAACACATTTTGTGTGTGTGTGTGTGTGTGTGTATGTATGTGTGTGTGTGTGTGTGTGTGTGTGGCTGTCAGAGACCGCTAACCAGGAGTCGGGTGTTGGAGTCGAGGCACCGTACGATTTAACCAGGAGACCGTACAGTACAGTCTGTGAGGCAGATTACACAAGCAGGAAAGGCCAGATTAAGAGGCTTCGCCTGCTCTCAGAGGTCTGCTGGAGGAAATGTGAGGGCTTATCTTTTTAACGGGAGATGGTAATAAGTTCCGAGCTTCCACACTCTCCATCGGATATGCACCAGGATGAATGGCCTCACAGAAGATGCCCTGAACCAGGGATTGTGCCATGGAGCATTAAAATTAAATCCCTTTCTGTCAATGTCTGTATATTAGATCAGCGATTAGCTAAACACACTAAACAAATGTTGTTCATTGCTTCCCGTCCAGGTGCCTGCCAATTGCTTTAATGAACAAATAAATTACGTTTGAATGGAGCGTTTGAACAAGTTTGAAAAGAGAGTTTTCAGACTCAAAAGAGACAAAAACTGAAGAGCTTATACAGTAATATCAGGATGGACTCACTGGGCTACTTTATATCACCACTTAAAAGTACTTGTAATTAAAAACAACAAAATATCAACAAAACTGAGACCACTCAAATGGAATGACCTGAGGAGTCAGTTGCAAACGTTAATTAGCAGGTTGCCAACGTTTGGGGAGATGACAGATTTCAGAAGACAGACTTGCGAGCACACCAAAAATACATACATATTGAGGGGAGCGCACGCTGTTTTACTCAACGACAACATTAGCAATAATCAGCACAATGCAAAGTTCACACCACTTACTGTACATCTCACCAGAGTCAGCGCTGACATTAATCTAGCTCAACAGATAAATGTCACAGTGTTGACCTTTACATTATGTCATACTCACGGTATCTATCACTGCTCTAAATTGCCAACACCTGCAAAGGCTGCGCTCTGGTTATATCAGGCAGAAACGCAGTTTACTCCCGTAATTGCGATTATCTTCTGTTAAACCATCACTAGACAGCCCACATCTACATCATTCATGCCACTTAGCATTTTACCCCTTGTCGGAGCCTAGCATAAAAAGGACTATATTTGTCGCCTGTAGGAAATCACGTAATTCTGCCAAATAAGTCTGAATATAACTTTGAAACAAAGATAGCTTGACATTTTAGTTAATCGCTGTCGGCTAATGCCACCTTTGTAAATGATGAAGCCTTAGATTTGTCACAGTAAGCATATTGCTACTGTGTTGGTGACATCACAGGCCCAGGGCGTTTTGATTGGCTCTTATCAACTCTGGCTCTTATTGGCTCTTATCAACTTAAATAATTTATTATAATTGTACACTTCTAGGCCTAGTGGTTCTTTTTTCAACGGGCACAGCTTTAGGTAACCTAGCTAGCAAAGTGGGTCCTCTGTTGCGTCTTGTCCAATAACATGTGTTGTATTCACATATATTTTCACTAATGTGGCCAATCGAAGTGGTAGTTTACATCGATGCGATCGGGGGGGAGGAGAGAGGCCATTTTTAATGGAATGGCGTGCTCATGAGTGAGAAAAGTTGACAAGTTATCAATCAAGCCAAATATGCCCTTACGCTTCCTGCTATGAGTGCGTGGCTGTGTGCCAGTGTGTTCACAGTGCGTGGCTGTGTGCCAGTGTGTTCACAGTGCGTGGCAGTGTGAAGAGCAGCGAAGAACCCCCCCCCCCCCTATAAAGGGTGGGGTAAAACCAGTGAGCGCAGAGACCTGAAGTACCGCCTAGGCTAGCTTAGTGGAATTTGGGTCAACACCAGAAAGAGTAAAGGAGGAACAGCTGCTGACACATTAGCTACGTGATAGTAACCATAGTAATGAGTCTGGCTGAAACAGCAACAAAAGTGAAAGGTGAAAGGTTTTACAGATGATAACAGAGTACTGAGCTCCTCCACGATCAGCGAAGAAGATGCAGCAGATTCACGGTGGATCCTTCATCCTTCACCGCGGGCTTATTGGATGAACTGTCATACCGGAGACGTAAACGAGATCTGACCATCTGCTCCATTTCCCGGAGTCACCGGCGGTGCCCGGACACCGTGGGGGCCACAAAATGCTCTTCGCAGGGGGCCACAAGATGATTTCAAACAATAGCTTTAGTATTATTTTCTAGCTGTATTATCTCATATACAGTGTCCTGTGCATTTATGAAATGTTTCCAGCGGTGGGCAGCTAACAGCTTCTACTGGGGACCATGGGTCATACAGTGTTAAGATTAAGATTTACCCTCCATATATGTCCTTCCATTATTCATCTCCTTGTCTTTCAGTGTTCTCTCTCTCTCTCCTCCTCTCTCTCTCTGTCTCCATCTCTCTCTGTCTCCATCTCTCTATCTCTCTGTCTCTCTGTCTCTCTCTCTCTGTCTCCATCTTTCTCTCTCTCTCTCTCTCCCTCTCCCCTCCTCTCTCTCTCTCTCCATCTCTCTCTGTCTCCATCTCTCTATCTCTCTGTCTCTCTCTCTCTCTCTCTGTCTCCATCTTTC
>JAOEHI010000257.1:0-13958 GCA_025447815.1 Percopsis transmontana
TTTTTTTTGTGGGTGTGTGTTTTGTTTGTTTGTTTTTTTTTGTTTTGTGGTTTTTTTTGGTGTGGGGGGGGGGGGGGGGGGGGGGGGGGGGCCGGTGCGAAATATTTTCAACCTCAAAAAGGGGTCGGACCGCCAGAAAGGTTAAGAACCCCTGGTCTATACAGTTACCATGGTGATTTTTGTTTTAGAAGTGATATTTTAATTTCATTATACAATAATATTGTATGGGTTTGGTGTTCACCTTGCTACAACTGTCTCCTGATAGTTTGGGGGCGGGAAAGCCTGGTACGGGTTTACAAGGTTTGAGGTTTTTAAGGTAATCAAGTCATAAACGTATTATTTTGGCGTTTGTTTCTTAAGTTTTAGTCTACAACAAGATATTAATTTGGATGATTTTCACGCCTACTGTTTAAAAAAGATTGCGTGCAGGACAGTAAAGCACATTGTTGGCTTGCACCTATTATTATTGAGCTATTTAAGACAACAGTCCTGCTGTTTTGTGTTTTTTGAATGACTTGTCTAAATTTTGTGTAGCTTTTTTAAAAATTATTATAGAACAGTTTTAATTCAAGCCCTAGCATTTTATTTAACATTCAATGTGAAAAATGAAACGAATGAAGGAAAAATTCACATAAGATATGTTTTATATGTGATGTTTGTTTTACATGTTATGTTAATTTTACTATAGTACTACTATTAATATAATAGTCATGTTACTGCTAGGTTTAAAGTAGGGATTATGTTGAATGCATCAGTGCTTTCTCTTCCTAGAAAAGCAGTTTACTGACACCAAGGAACTAAATGCCCCACAACATGGTGGCCTGTGCACTCTGTTAAAGGGACTAAGCAATAAAATACTGAGATAAGAATGTGGCGTGTTCATCTTTAATGAAACAAACGATTCCTACAACGGAAAATCACAGCATCCGCGACACGTATTGCATATCTTACTGCTTATCTTACGTAGGCCTACTGCTCTGTCTTGTTTCAGGCTCTCCTGGTACAGCGGTGTCACGTTTCCCCCTGCGCCCTGCTCTGTCCCAGGCCAGGTATTGATCCCAGCCACAAAAGCCCTTTCACCTATAGAGGAAATATGGGAGGGAAATTGAGATTTTGATGGGACCTGAAAACAGGGCTTTTGCCAGTGTCAAATCCTACATACACCGGGGACAGGGGGCCATTTGCCCTTCTCTTATCATATTAAAACTACGGGGGGGGGGGGGTTATTCAACACCCATCTGCCAGTGGGGGTGGGGTTGAAGATACACGATGACTGGTAATACTATGCTCTGCAAACGTAATGATTTTTCTGTGGACATTTTAAATGTCCTTGTTCAATGGTATGGGCAAAAATAAACTTGGAAGAGAGGTTAGGTGAGATCTCCAGATCATCGCCAGGTCTGAGTTATTAAGTAAGGAGATAGGGTTCCTACGCGTCCTGGAAAACCTGGAAAACAGTTGACCAATTTTCAAGTCATGGAATACACATGGAAAATAAGACAAAAAGTCAAATGTCCCGCAAAATATTGTGTCGTCCTGGAAAATTATTTCAGCATTCTTTTCTTTTCCTTTAGCTAAGAATGAATGATTTGGCTATCTATCAGAGCTCCCCAAATCGGATAACATTGGTAAGGGCTAAGTTATGTTCAGGATCGTATTAATGTTCAAATGGTAGGTAGAGAGTATTTTGGCTCTCGGAACCGTCCCCTCAAGTCACGTCACATGGAAGCACGATGTGCACGTGTGTTTGCATTATTCTACGATCAATTTGTCATCATTTCTTATAGATATAGAAAAGTCATTGCAATGCACGTCTTTTAAATCAGACTCCCACAGAGAGGAACATATTAGTGTATGGCGCGAATCCCTGTCTGTCATACCAGCTAGATCGTCACTGAAAACCTGGAAAGCCGTCCTGGAAAGGGGTATCTAGAATAAAGTGGAACCCTCGAATAATTATACTTTTTATTTCCCTCTGTGCAACCTGTCTATTTTTAGAGGGAAAAACAGTTTTAACCTTTTCTACGTTTGAAAATAAAACTAAACGTTTTGCATTAAGAAAATATGGTAAAATGAGATTAAAAAATATAAAACTAGGCCTAGGCGCACACTGTAGGCTAGATTTGAGAAAACTTTGAACCAGAAGTGTAGTACGTCACACAGCCAACGCGTAGGCCTATACGTCAGCAGAAGGAAAGTAAGATGGATAAAAAAAACGAAAGTAATTAAATAAAGTGCATTAACTAAATGGGCAAATCTAATCGATGGGGGTGCTATCTTCCCTAATGAGTATAAATAGAATAGGCCTAATTACAATGATGGTTTTGTGGCTCTCCGCTCTCCACGTGCGTGTCATCTATCAACGCGAGGTTTAACAAACACCGACGACGTTTTCTGGTAAAGTAGCCTACGTGATGTGCAGCAGTAAGGAAAGATCCACTACACTATGAACAACAGTTCTTTTGTCTTCATTGCCTCATCTGACGCGCGGTGTAAATACAATTTAACAGCAGATTAGAGAACCCCAGGATTCCTTCATTACGTTTGCACAAGGTTGATTTAGAGTAGCATTTAATTTGATCGGCCACCAGAGGACGGCATTGCATTAGTTTACTACGGAATAATGATTCGTAGATTGGTTCCATGGTCGCTTCCTCAGGGCGATCGGGCGACGCACCTCCAAAGGGGGAAAGGGAGGGGAGGGAATTTATATCACATTCTACCACAGTGTAACTCCAGATGTGACTGTTCTAGACAGTTCGTCCTGCTGCCTCTGAATATCATAGTCCAATCAGCGTCAAGTGTTCCGTGGAGTACCCTTTCGGGCGATTTCAGTCTGGCTGAAAATCGCCCAGATCGCTTTGATTGACTTTTATGTTAAGGCAATTATTTTTGAACTGCAGGCACTGCAATGCAATCTCCATTGGTTCTTGCAATAACGTGTTTACGTCATGCGTAACCTCGTATCGTAAAGGATCGTAAAGTAAGTGAATGCGCTTGTGCTTTTCCATACACATTTTTAAGAATATGTAGGAAAACGGACTGCGCATGCGCCAACTGTCAAAATGGGAAAAGCAGTGCTTTTGCCCCCAAACATTTTGAGGAGCGGAGCCCGCGAACTTTAGAGAGAGCGAGAGTGGGCCGGGAGCGGTTTGCTGCACCTAAAATAAAATGTATGTGACAACTGATTGAAACAGGTGATTGTGAGTCAATTAATTTTTCTTTAATGCTAAAGTAGTTGCCTTTAGGTTACCAATTGAACAAGTCACCTTAACCATCATTGCAACAATTGCCCCCCCCCCCCCAGGTGATTTGGCAGGAGCCGCCACCGGTTGGTTCTCAGGTGTGTGTGTGTGTGTGTATGTGTGTAAGTATGTTTCCTTAGCACATGCCACCCATGTTAGAGCCTGTCCCTAGTGCATATACGCTGAGCAGAGGCTAGTGGATTAGTGCTAGTGCATCTGCTTTTTATTTGGGTTACTAAAACGTGTGAATGAATTATTTGTCATAATGGGATAATTTGACACTCACCTCTAATTTCATAATAGTGGTCATGTATTAAAATCATTCTATCTAGGCCATTGTAAGTGTTGAGCCTGTCAGTTTAAAGGAACACGTTCTCCTATACACACCTCATTGAAATCGATTCTTCTCTCTCCAGCTTTCTTGTTTTCTTGTTCTTCCCTTTGCCCGTCTGTGTCCTGACACTTCTCAGCCTTTCCCAGAACACACTCGGGCATGTGTGCACGCACCCACACACTAACACACACACACACACACACACACACACAGAAAAACACATCCGCACACCGCATATTCCTACAGTATACGCCATCCGCCCGTGACCCAATTTTGTGTCTCCTCTTGCTCCGGCGTGCGGAGGGTTAACGCGGGGAGGTTGGAGAAGAGCTTGTTTTTCAGAACAAGGGCATCGGCCCGACACAGGCAGGCAAGAGGGGCCGGCGCCGGTGTTGGATGGAAAGCGCTCTGAGTGTAGACCGTGCGTGGACCGCAGCGCCATTAAAGGAGAGCGATCGTGGGTGCATTTAGCAAAGGGCCACAGTGCCTTTAACACAGCGCCATAGCGTCCTTGAAGAGAGGGCTTGGATGGAGACAGATATGGCAGGCTTCATCTGCATTGCCTTTTAGTATACTCCACTGGGAGTTAATGTATCAACTCCTATTATCTGCCCTTGAAATGTTCCTGAAACAAGCACTGGAACATTGATCTTCTAAGAGAATTTGAGAGCATTAATGCACTTGACAGGCAGGGTGTAGCTGAGAGCTTGCTTGTTCGCAAGTCTAACCAATGTTAAAGGCACTACGAAAAGTTTTTCCTCCATTTCCCAATAAGTGTCCATGGAAAAAGGTGCCAATTTTTGTTATGATTCCAAATGTTTGCCACCTGAGGAATTGACTTTTCCGGTGTAGAGAATGAAAAGTTGCTATATTACCTCATTGCTGATGTACTGACTGGACTACAGTTACATCTCTCAGCTGTTCCCTTCGGTACAAAAACACTTGGTCACTAGAGAGTCTATGCGACAGGACTTGTGGAAAATGTAGCCTTTACCCCGGGATTCTGTGAAACTCTGCATCGCGCCTATACAGTATGTCTGGCATAAACTGTACGTGTGTTGCGGCCACTGTGAAGCTCATGATATGTTAAATATGATCGTTGGGGGGACATTTGATGATGATCAATCAGTAACTGATTTGACTTTGCACCAGCTCTCTGTATTTGGACTGGGTGTTTTGTTTTACACCCATATACTGTGGAACATTCTCGTATCAAATCAACAATTCGTGGATCCCCAAGGAAATGTGAAACGCGTACGTTTGGGGCGCAACAACTCGACACAGTGCCCCAAAGTAAAAAAACAAACAGCCCGTTTTCCTCCAGAGACCAGGAGGACCAGGAGGATGTCTTGTCGTCGAAATAAACCTCGGGGGGTCCGTTATTGTGATCAGCTGTGATCAGCTGTGACGAGCAATGCGACCGCCTGCCTCGATAAAGAGACGGAACCAGGCAGGGAATGATACGACCTAACTACCGTGTTGGTGTGTATGTGCGTGCGCAGGTGCTCGGCGCACAGGCTTGCGTGTGTGTATGCGATGCATTATGCACAGGTCTATGTGCGAGTGACAGAGGAAACCGTGCTGTGGGAAAGGGGGGGGGGGGGGTACATTGTGTGTGTGTGTGTGTGTGTGTGCGTTGGCTGGAGTGTGACAGAGATGTAGGATAATGGGGGGCAGATCTGACAGAATAGCAGAATGAGAGAGAGAGAGAGATGGAGAGACTATTAGATGGACTGCCGGGAGTGTCGGTGGACAGGGGACGTCAAAGAGGAGAAACGAGAATAAGAGAGAGAGAGAGAGAGAGAGAGAGAGAGAGAGAGAGAGAGAGAGAGAGAGAGAGAGAGAGAGAGAGAGAGAGAGAGCGAGAGCGAGAGCGAGATCTATCTGGCAGCTGGAGAGAGAGCGAGAGAGCAGGAGCGAAAGAGAGAGAGCGAGCAAGCCGTAGAGAGGCATAGAGTAGGTGAAAGAGGGTGTGTGTGTGTGTGTGTGTGTGTGCGCGTGTGCGTGCGTGCGTGCGTGTGTGTGTTCAGAGAATCACATGTACGTTCGCACGCCAGGGGGGCCAGCGAGACGAACTCTGAGGAAAATCACTTTTTCTGATGTTTCTCCTTTTGTTTTGTTTTTACACTAAACCAAGTGGATGGTCTCTTCCCCCCTACAGCTCCGCTTCCTCCTCACTCCTCCCATGGTTTTTACAAAGGGGATCAGCCGCTAAACAGGAGCACCACGGAACAAACGGCACACTACGAAAGGTATTTACATTTTTTACTTGAATGGATATATGGTTTTTTTTCAGAATTGTCTTGATTTCAGCTGTTGATTTGGCTTTAATCCTCAACATAGTTTATTGTGTGTAGAAGAGACTTTTGGCATCTTTTAGTGGCGACGGCACTAAGGACCAAGGAAGCAGGAAGTTACGGTGACAGCTCGGGCCGAACGAGAAGAGAAATCCACTTTCAGGTGTCAAAAGCGCAGAGTGGACCAAAATAAAAATCTCTTAATATGCCAGGGGAAGTGCAGGTGTGCGAGTCGCAGCGCTGTCGAGAGGAGAAGGAGGTCTCGAGAAGGATATCTTGAGAGTGGAGTGCGCCCCGGCTAATGAAGACCGTAGGATTAATTCGGATGTTTTTAAAAGGATAATAGGAACAAAGCGGGACACAACTTTGAGCCCCACTGATCCTGCGGGCTTCAAAGGCAAAGCCTCCTGTAATTGCGTGTAACCCTTGAGAGCAGCTTTGGGAGGGCTCGGTCGTCTTGGCTGCTCCGCACCGCCTGTGTTAGCGTCTCAGTAGCTCAGATAAAAGTCCTTTTCTTCTTGTTATGTGGCAGCTAAAATGTAGATTCCCTGGTTTGTGTCGAGTGCAATTTGAAATATACGCGTTTAACAAAAAGCCCAATTAAACCAATTTCCGGCCCGCCTACATGCGTTCGTTGTGACTGGCGGGGGTTAAAAAAGTTCCTATAATTGAGGCTTTTATGGTCAGTTAAAGTTTGCAGCTATAATTGAATCCCCTGTGACTCACTGAAGCTGCTTTTGTGTGGGTATTCTAATTTTATTTTATTTTTATTTTTTTGTGAGCTGCATACGCACCGCCGATAGCACCCACCATCACAGTAGGCAATAACTTGTAATTATGCAGCGATAAACACATTTTTTTCCCCTTCACATTGGCTGTAACCTACGCTGGCTGCTGGAACATCAAAATGTATTCCTCCAGGGGATAAAGTTCGACTCATTGTCTCATTTACTATGCATGGTGGAGAGGGGTTGGTTGCGTCAGGAGAGATTGTTTCTGTTTATATGTTTAGCTAGAATTCGGTACAGGATTTGCTGTTGGCAAAAACGGCACCGCTCTGGTTTCTGCAACAGAAGTGCTTACAGTACGTTGCTATGGAAAGCGTTGCTGTGTTTTGTCTGAGGCGTGCGCAGGGGTTAGGTATCAAAATGGAGATAGGGAATTGATTGGGGGGGGGGGGGGGGGTAAGCAGCCGAGAGCTTATTAACACCTGGCTTTCACACACTTCCTGTGCTGGGGCTTGTCAGAAACTTGGTTCCCTGCTCTTGGTACTTGGGGTTCTAACACCGTTCTACGAGGCTTCCGCCAAGCAAATTTCCCTTGAATTTGTCTGACGATTTCGGCGTCGGCCCTTACCAACAGCAGTTTTCCGAATCTTCTCCCACATGGCGTCTTCTATGTGTAAATCACCCTCGGATGTTTGCATTCTTCCGGTTTCGCGCCATTCGCATAAAAACGCCAATCAACACGCCCACTCGCTCGCTGTGAATTCTCTGGACAATGTCCTGCTCACACATGGGCTCCATCGGACATTACACAGACTATGTACTAGGTAGCTGGCAGGGTTAAGTCCGTGTAATGTCCGGGCCAACTGATACGGACATTTGCGTTCTCACATACAGCCCCTCCAGGTAATTTCTAGATGAGTTCAGGACTGCAGTGCAATTCTTACAGCATTATTCAGGCATGCACACACTAATACTGGCACATACGAGCACACACACACACACACACACACACACACACACACACACACAAGCCCCTACACAACTCTCCTCTAACAAGCCTCTTAAACAAAGTGTGTATATTTAGGGTGCTGTACACCTATGGGTAAGTCATCGTGTTTTACAGCTGCACCTCCGTGGACCTTCATCTTTCCGATGGAGAGTAATTGGCCACACACATACAGCCCAGAGCTACGCGTTATAATGCACAACAAGCAATATTGACTCTTCAAGTATATTTTCCTGCTGGAAAACCGGACCCTTGGGGATTCATTTGCAGGGGAGAAATTATACAAGCCGGCCAATTTGAGAGGAGACCGGTCAGCGCAAGATTAATGGCTCTCTCGCAGACACGGAACAATTGATCAGAGAGCAACGCAGGTAGCCGTGTGACATTATCAAGGCCAGTATGGGACAGAGATATAATTTGGCTACGGCAGAATGGGGAATGTCATTATGAAAGAAACGAGATGCAGGTTATGTCGTACTGACCTGGATTGTACTATTTGACCCCCTTATCATGTCCTATCTCAAACCTCATCATCACCTAATCCTTATGTAATTTACAGGAAAAGTGTGTAGGATATAATATCAGTACGTGTTGGGCAGGGTATTTCCATATTGTGTATACATGCATAATGAGAGGAGAACGCCCTCCTTTTTGTGTGAGGGATTCCGGGACCCACCTGCTCATCGCTCTGCCCTAGTGGCCAAATTATGCATACTACACCTTAACCCCAGCGTGTGTGTGTGTGTGCGTGTGTGTGTGTGTGTGTGTGTACTACATAGTCCTGGACAGGTACACACTACCCTACTAAACCCACCTTCTCTGTCTTTCTTTGCAATCTGGCCCTTTCGGGTTCAGTCCAATTCTTTCCTTCCACCACCGGGTAGCACAGAGAAACTGTTCTACACTGTCTGGAACACGTGACGGGGCTGTGTGGCGCAGTAATTCTCTCGGGAATAATGCGGAGAGATTGTAGGACAAAACCGAGCCATTGTGAGAATGCTCCCAGTGGCAGCTTGCTGCTGTGGAGTGAACCAACCTCGCTCGGCTAGCTGCAAGCTAACATCTCCAACGCAAAAGCGCAAAATCCACAATATTATATCCCCTAAATCTTTCCCCTGAGACATTAAGCTGTGCTATAGCAGAAGTTAATGCAGATGAATGCCCAAGCACGCTCACGCGGTATAAAGATATAAATCTATTCACATTCACTGTACACACATGGCTGCATTAACCAAACAAAGGACCTGTGTAGTGAATGCAGGGTGGATAAACGTCCTATGACCCAATGGACAGCCTCTAATGTTTCTTAAGTAACACAGCCTCTAATGTTTCTTAAGTAACACCAAATATTAATTAGCCTGGAGCAGATTCTAGAAATCAACATTAGGTTTTAGTTTTAATGAATCCTGTTGTTGTTGTTTATGGGTCTGGTGTGTGGGGGTCCCACTGCGCCCCTCATTAGGAAGATAGAGAGACAACAGAAAAGCTGTTTCTCCTGACTTGACGTAGACACAGCCCTTCCTCCCTCCTCCCTCCCCCCTCCCCCCTCCCCCCCTCCCCACCCAAGGAAAGATCAGGAGGATTGCTGATCTTTCCTTGGGTGGAACTGATGAATTGGAAAACATTCAACCTTTAGGAAGAATTGAAATGGCCCCAGCCCCTCAGCATAACAAAGCGACATAACTACTGTAGCTCGGAATCACAGATTCATAAAACACATTATACAGATGGCTGACATCACTGACACTGCCCAAATGACCAATTACACCAGGTGTTTGTATTGTCACGGTGAAAACTGCCTTCATAAAAAGGGTAGAAAAGGAGTCCATTTGAAGGAAATTCTGATCATCACAAAGCGTTAATCGCAGTACAATAATAATACAGTACACTGCTGCAGGCCAAAGTGCTAGTTATTAAGTGTCTTCTTTCCGCGGAGGCAATTATTTCCCGTTAATCGTCAGCAGGGTGGGCCATAATAGAACCTGACTGACAGAGCGCCCGGGACTCCTCTCCCGGGCCGCGGACTCCTCTCCCGGGCCGCGGACAGGGTTCCACATATTGTTAGCATGGGCTGACGGAACGTATTAGGATCATGCTAGATTTTGTCACTCCCGGTTACCTCGTTGGTGACGGGCGTTCACGGTGACTGATTGTGTCACTGTGGTGTTGTGCCTGTTTGTGGTCCAATGTGCAATTACACTGCTCAAAAAAACGAAGGGAACACTGAAATCACACATCGGTTCTCGATGAATGAAATATATTTAAGATATTTAAGATACATTGTGGAATTCATTGAGAACAAAATGACGTAACAACGGTCAATGAAAACCAAAATCACCAGCCGATTGAGGGCTGGATTCAAACTCGCACCGAAAAATCAAAGAGCACAATTGAAATTGCAGGATGTTGTGTGAATTTCATCCCGGCAACTCATGATGTGACTCAGTAGTGTGTATGGCCCCCACGTGCCTGTATGCACTCCCGACAACGTCTGGGCATGCAATATGCTAAGCTAACATATGCAGCTTTAAGCCTGCTGTAGGTTAAAAAATAAATAAATAACTGAAACATTTAATGAGTTCAGCTACAGGAAATACCTGTTGGGTGAGCTCAAGTAGGGGACATTTCAGCGGTATGGATAACAGCTGTTGCTTTGTGGTGTCAATTATCATTCGATCGCTATCTATCATCGATTTGACTGCAACTTAATTTTTATCTTCATTGTGTTATTTACGTGTGCTCTTTGAGCTACTTCTTTCATAAATATTGCCTTTATTGCATCCTTTTGTGTTTACTCAATTTCCCCCCTACATATGTGCAATCTAATTGCATGGCAAAGTCCTGCCCGAGAGTTATGGACTTGGTCGGATCCACAAGCCAGACAATTATTGTGTTACTGCGATGGAATTGAGGTGACTCATTGGTGTCCCACCAACATGAAATGAGACACACACACACACACACCAGGGTTTCTGCCTGTGTCTGAGTGGTGAAGACTTGTTTCATGTGGTGGCTTGTCTGTGGCCTGCTTCCATTGTATTTGAGGCCCGAGGTTTTCAGTCGGGAGCTCTGGGACGGGTCTAAAAAGTGAAACATGCCCTTGAAACGGTGTCTTGATGCTAAATATTCCAGAGGCTCCGCTTTATCCCAAGTAAAATTGATATTCTCGCTCAGCCGGTGTTCCTCTTGGTAAAACAGAAGGAATCCTGGAGCAGCTCTGCCTTTTTAAAGCTCACTCCCTCTTGTTCTTGTGGTATGTTGATGCACTTACTCCTTTTGGTTGTATCCCGCCTGGAAACGTGTGGAGCTAACCGGTTTACATCCATTTACAAAATAGACAGACTTAGTAGTATTTTAGGCCAAGGAGGTTTATTTCCTCACTGAAGAGAACATTACTGTAGGTGACTAAAACGCCATTCAGATACTCATGGGTTAAAAGAGTGACTCATGCATTCAGATGGAAAATGAAAAGAAAATGAAATAGGAAATCTGCCACTCTGATGCATATGAAGTGTCAAATTGAGTTTCAAAACGATTACATGACAGGAAAAGACTTTCCCAGGATGCAATGTGACAGCCTACCATTTTAGAAGAACACTATAGTTCTTTATACCCTGTGATGCGTGTTATATGTAGGCCTATGTACAGTACATGTGCAGAGCTGGACGTGGCAAACCTTTTTAAATCTACAAAATAAAGAAAAATAGTCTTGAAAATGGCGCAGGGGGTGTTCAAGCCTATGCGAGTTGCAATGAGGGCTCCTAGCTCTCCTTGCCAAGTATAGCCCAAGTGAGGCTTTAAGCACACACGCCACCTGACCCACTTCTACCCGGTCTGAAAGATGGCCTGCTCTGATGTACACCAGCCCGCCCAGACTCGCTGAGACCGACTGACTGGTCTGGTTCTGGCCACTGGACACACAGCAGACGTGTGTTGTCAGGACAGACCTGTCTTTAGTGTACGGACCAACATGTCGGTCTTCTTATAGTGACACGTTTTATGAGCGGTGATCTGTAGCCTCCGTAGGAAAGCTATGGCCTCTCACTGCTACACAACGGACCACCACTGCTGTGTTATGAATGAGCGTGGAGGTGTGGGCGTGGCTTAGCGATGTCTGTGAGTTGGGGGCGGGGTTCACGGGACTGGATCACCTGTCTCCTTACATAATTACAATTACAATTACAATTGAAACAAGCAGACGCTTTTATCCAAAGCGACTTACAATTACATGCTGCTGTTACATGGAGCAGGTAGGGGCTGGGAGTCCAACACCTAGACCATTAGACTATTCTGCCCCCATAAGCAGGCGCAAAGAGCAGAGCACGAGAGACGCAGAGCCCTTCTGAGAGCGCATGGGGCTGGGATGCCTTAAGTTTACGCAGGATAGCCTAGTGGTCTAGGTGTTGGACTCCCAGCCATTGGGGGCAGGATAGCCTAGTGGTCTAGGTGTTAGACTCCCAGCCAGTAGGGGGCAGGATAGTCTAGTGGTCTAGGTGTTGGACTCCTAGCCATTGGGGGCAGGATAGCCTAGTGGTCTAGGTGTTGGACTCCCAGCCAGTAGGGGGCAGGATAGCCTAGTGGTCTAGGTGTTGGACTCCTAGCCATTAGGGGGCAGGATAGCCTAGTGGTCTAGGTGTTGGATAAAAATGTAAATGTAAAAGCATCTGCTAAATGACCTCATTGAATTTGTAACACAGAAGGTCGGAGCATGAGGCTGCTATGCCTTTTGTTTACGCATGATAATATTGGGAATAAGCATGTCAGACACGCTCTGCTTGAAGGAACCTACTCGTGTGAGCATATTCATTGCTACAGAGAGTTACTCAGAGGATTGTTTACATGGGTTGAATGAAAGTTGGGGTTGGGGTGGGGTAAATAACTCTGAATTTCAATCATCCAGTTGATTAATTAATTCCATAGCAACATAGTTTGAATAGGGGTTTGATTTGCATCAGTTGCACGGTTCGATTAATAGGCTTGTTTTGTTTTTTGTCAAAGGGGGGAACGTATTTTCTCCCCCTACTGGGGGAGAGCCTAAGTCCTGAGAATGCATGTGTGATTCTAGCCTTGCAGATGGGATGTTCTTATCTCTGTGGAAACAAATGAAGCGGCTTGGATTGTCAATTTTTTAAGAGTTTTAACAGTTGCCCTGGCATTTCATCAGACTTTGTTCAGGCGCGATAGATTTAATTACCCCCCTTGAAATGACAAACTGCAACTGCTGAAGAAAAATGTCCAAATGGCATGTACATAATTTTCCTGCACAACAAATATGTCGGTTCTCTTTTGATTTAGCGAGAATGTAGATCCATGTTAAACAGGGGGTGCTCAATATTGGGACCTGGACCCCCCCAGATGTGCTTGACTAGTCTGTAGGGGGTCCTCGACAAAATGAGGAATCACATTTCACTCTGTCACTAGATTGTTTGATTGATATTTGTTTTGCTCACCCATATAATTATGTTCCAACTTGCAGTGTATCGCAATTTTGCTGTTCAGTTTTTCTGTTGGTGGTCCCTGAAATTAAACGATAGCATATTGTGTGGTATTTAAGGACACATGCGCGCCAACAATACAGTGAGTTCCAATGAAATGCGTGTGCTTCAAACTTTGTACTTTCCTCAACAATGTCAAGTAAAGTTGACAGGTAAAGTCAGGATTATAAAAACACACCTAAGCAATGATGAAGTATTACAAATATTAATGGTGCAAGTGTAGACAGTAGAACAGTGTTCAACACTAAAGTAAAAAGAAATAAAGTGCAGGTACCGTATCTATATACAGTTAACACGGTCAATTGTAAATCACTGCAGGAGTACCAACTGAATCACATTATAAGCAAGTACTTGAATCTTACGAGATCCTTCTCAAGCACACCCCATCTCTGCTCCTCCTCCACATACACTATTGCTGGAGTCTTTTTTTACTACGTCACCGCGTTGATTTACCTCACCACTCCCAACACTGACGGCACACAACGCACCCTCCTCGTCCAGCATACCAACAACCCCTCCCTTCCCCAGGTTACCGTTGCCTTCCGGACTATTGTATAGCAGGTACCGAAGGTTCTGCTCTCCCGGTCAAGGGGCAGGCAGCGGCAGTGAGAAGGATGAAAACCCAATGAAAGCGAGCACTATGGAGGGCAGAACTTGGCCGCTCCACTTTCGCAGGACGTAAAAGTGGGACAATCTGTTCCTTGGACGATCTCCAATTTTACTTTCTGGGGACCGATACACTGAAAATATATCTATACACACGTTCTGTCCTACATAGGCTGAGAGAGAGAGAGAGAGAGAGAGAGAGAGAGAGAGAGAGAGAGAGAGAGAGAGAGAGAGAGAGAGAGAGAGA
>JAOEHI010000258.1:0-13957 GCA_025447815.1 Percopsis transmontana
TGGTTGGTAAAAGTTGTTTTAATGGCGCGCCGGGCAACAATACACCCCCCCGCCCCCCCCCCCCCCCCCCACCCCCCCACCCCTATTGTGGTATAATCGCTCACTGGCCTGAAGTGGGTCAGTCGCTGTCCAGATTGCACAAGTGTGTTTTCGTGTGTGTGTGTGTGTGTGTGTGTGTGTGGGTACATGTGTGGCGAGCGTTGACACGTGCACACTCTTGTCCATGGCATATTTGACTTGACTATAAAATGCACATGTCGTGTACACAAGCCCTTGATGTTAGGAGGACTTCATTGCTCTGTGTGTGTGTGTGTGTGTGTGTGTGTGTGTGTGTGTGTGTGTACCTGAAGTAGCTCTAGATCTGAAGCATCTTCCTGGCCGGGGACCATCTCAGTCAGCATCTCTGACATGACTTTGGTGTTCCCCCTCACAATGTCCAGCTCGCTACGCAGCCGGGCAATCTAGGGATACGCAGGGTCAAAGGTCAATTGGATGCAACCTAGGGCTTTAGTCACTTCAAGTTTGTCATTAGGTGTGTTTTGAGGCACAATACTGGACACAAATTTGAATGCAGCTTTCTTACTTCTAGAACAGAACGCGGATGTTAAACCACTTCAATTATAAGCCAAAATACACAAAGCATATAACAAGCTGAAAACAGTAGTGGTCCGTCAGGACCGCAAATTTTACACTTCTTCATTTCTTTTGGTCCAGTGAGAAGGCAATATTTGAGTTATAGTTAACTGCCTCATTTACAACTGAAAGTGATCATTACACACACACATGTAATGTATTAATGCTGAGCCTAAAGGTTCAGTACGATAGATCTAGTGATGTGAATTATTTTTGCCTGTTCGGGATTGGCTGTGATGGGGCCTGGTACTGCGGGAATGTGGGGGATCTGTGTGGCGGCCACAGGATTCGGGGAGGCTGAAGTTCTAATTGGGCCCGCCGGGGAGGCAGGGGCTTTATACTTGAGCATGGCTGGGTCAACCTCTGGCACGCCCTGCAAGGACAAAAACATTATGATGCACATCGTATGATGCACCGTTTCTGTGTTCTGTGTGGTTCTGTGCATGCTTGCTGCTCACCCTCTGCGGTGTGTGGATGGGAGACAGCGCGTCCAGGTCTGCCATGGGGAACTCGATACCTTTTCTCTTCAACTCCTCATAAATATGAACCACCCCCGTCAAGTCAGGTCTACTTCTGAAGGCATCCGCCCACGCCTGCAAAAAACACACAACACACACACATACAGAATGTGTCTAAATTAAGTTCTGAGACCTTATAAAAAACGACCAACTGCCAAACTTACACATGGCACATTTACAACTTTTATGTTCTATTGTTCAATGTATTCAAATTAAGATTAACTGTGCTTTAACATTTGCAGAAAAGAGGTTTACTTTAATTAAAATGCAAAAAATATGTAATTTGGTCAAATGCTTTCATACAACTATCAAAATACAATGACTGAAGAAGCTGTCGTTCTGTATACTGACACCAGGTTCCTGTCTGTTACAATATACCTGTGCGAGAATGCAAAACCCAAACGTTCATCACAGCAAGGTCAAGTGGCCCTCAAATCCTTCCACAAAGCCGCTCTCTCGCAGCGCAATTAGACCGAGCAGGACAAAGCATCAGCTAAAATAGGTGTGTCCCATGGGTCTATTAAACCCTCCACAAAATGCCTATAAATAATGGGAGGACAGTAGAGGCACAGACAGAGAACACCACCTGTTGTCCGAGGTGCCCTCAGGTAACCAGATAGCAGGCCGTCAGCACAACACAACACGTGCGATGTGGCGCATCCAGTAAAGCGCCCGTCCTCAGGCTGCCACTGACCGACCTAATGGCGTTTTTTAAAATTGGCTGTTACCAATAGCGAGTGACACTAGTTGTGGGTTCGATCCCCAACAAGCCCAGGGGTTCTGTGTATTGTTGTGTATTGTTGTGTGTGTGTGTGTGTGTGTGTGTCGTCGTCCCACTCATAAATATCTGCGACAGACTCGTCAATTGACCACATTTGTGAGATTATTATATTATTATTAGCATGTTCCCACTACATGTTGACATAGCTGGCTTGCACACAAAAGTGGGCGTTGTTGTAGTTCTGCATTTGAAAATAAGGTGCATGTGAGAACACATTAGAGTTCTCATTAATGCAGGAGGCCAGTACCTGGATAAGGGCCAGTACTTTGTCTTGTACAATGGTTGGAGGATTCGTTTTGGGGGAGATAATCTTGACCAGCACCCCATCGATGAAGTCTCTGTTCGCTACCTGGACGTGAAACCTGTGTCCACAGTTCTTCACGCACGTCTCCAATACCTGCCAGGGAGAGGACATACAAAGTATCATGCCTGAAGAAAAGGGACATTTAAGAAGTAGAGTTTATAGGAGAATCAAAAAAGAAGATGAAAAATAAAATCAAAGACATTTTACATAAGAGATCATTAGAGTTACAAGACTATTAAAAAACCGAAACAAAATAGGCCTGGGTAAAGAAAAGGTAAAGATACCACATGAGGTAAAGGGATAACATATTGGGAAGGGGCACAATCCATCTTATGTGGTTTGAAAACTGCTAATTTTTTATATAGCTTTGCCTTAAAATAATAGTTTATTGCTATTCATTCCACAAGTACTGAACATTTTATTTTCTCAGTAAATGTTCCTAATTTAGGCTTCATAGCCACACAACCGGCTAACTTAGCAGCCTATTCCTACCGCCTTACCGTTAGTGCTAGCATCACTTCTCTGTAGTTCTTGTTACCGCTCAACCTCTTTTTCAGTGCTCGTATGGCATCTTTTGGCCTGGATGGACACAAAACACACGAGTAAAAAGCATGACTCTTTTGACTTTGGTGGAATGAGTGGATTTCTGCAGCACAATAGCAGATGCCAGTATGTCTGTCATTGTAGCGGTTTGCCTCGGAGGGAGACAACCATACAGTTGGCCTGGCCATCTCTTTCTCCATCTCTCATTCGTTCTGCGTGTTTATCTATCTCTCCTGAGGCGAGATCAAAGTTAATCATGTAATAAGAGTTCAAGTGTGCTAGTATCAGGACACATAAGCACAGTATGAGAAAACAAAAAATGTCTGAGGACTAGTTTGGATTATTCACTTTGTTCAAAGGTATGTTTGTCATTGAAGATTGTGGGAGTGGGGGCGTGGTTTAGCTCTGATGCATGTGGGAGGGAACTTGTGGAGGTGTGGTTTACGGGGCTGAGAGGCAGGTGAGGGCAATTATTAATCACCTGTCTCTCTTTTAAGCAGTGAGTGAACACAGCTGGGGGGAAATCGGGGAACAAGCAGACTGAACAGAGAGCCTCCACGCGGAAGCTCTCTGGAGATATATATACATTTGTATTGCCGGGCAGTGTTTAAGTCCCGTGACACCTGTGAGTACTACGTTTTCTGTGTGAATAAAGCCGTGCCACGCACGGACAAAACCAAGTCAACCCGTGTGGACAGTGTGTGTGTGCACCACAAAGATGTTTCATACTTTGTGAGTGCGCGTGTGTGTGAGAGAGAGACAGAGCCCTATAACAGGCCCAACACATTATCTTAACGAACGCTCATCCTTGGAATCCATTGGGAGCTGGCCACTCACCCCTCCTCTGTCTCATTGATGATGTCACAGATCTCCATGTTGAGTGCCCAGTCCTCATTCTGCAGGCCTCCATCTGTGGCCCTTTCTAGATTTAAAAAAAAAAAAAAACAATAGGATAAATTTGTGAGGTATAAATAGCTAAATACATGTGTTTTGGGTAGAGCCAGAGTGAAGGGTGGTCAAAAGCCAATATACTGCTCTTTGTTTTTGTGTTGCTAGACAAGACAAGAACTACTAGTATAGCCTACGTTAGTAGCCCCTTTTACACAGCATAAAAATTATTGCGCTCGCTGTTCTGTGTAAAAGATGAAGAGGCATAATGAGGAAGTCGTCCCAGAGCCGGAACGATGTCCGTGTAAACGGTACATGCCGTTATGGCGGAAACGGGGAGTGGAGTTTTGATGAAGCTTCATGTATCCACAAGCACGGTATTATTTCATGAATGGTTATAAGCTACTATAGCAGATGTGTCTTTAAAAATCGCGGCCGTCCGCAGCCACTATAGAATTCTATGACGCTTTTTCTAATCCGTGAGACGGCAGTGCAGATAGACCCTTCTCCTTCAACGCTGTGTTACACATCACGCTCTTTAGTCATTCCTCTGGTTCCGGAACGCCGGACTGCTATGTAAAAAGACACACTGAGGTTTGGTTCATTATAAACAAGCAAATGAGGCATTAAGCCGGGTCTTCTTTACGGCATTATTGCGGGATCTCTGTATAAAAAGGGCTAGTGTTTCTGAAATAGGGAGTGCGTGAAAAATTTTAAACTTTTCAAAAGTACTTTTTAGGCCTAGGGGATCATTGAAAAGGTACAACATTTCAAATGCGATATTTATGTTTGATAAAAAATGTTGTGGTCCGTCAAAAGGGGTACATGGGGTCGGAAAAGAAATGCATGGTTACTTAAGTAGGACACTCCATGATACCGTCCGATTACAGGTGCACATGTGGCAAAACATGTTAAATATTGAGGGGCAGGATAGTCTAGTGGTCTAGGCGTTGGACTCCCAGCCGGAAGGTCGTGGGTTCAATCCCCGGAGGTGGCCTACCTGTAAGCATCCTTGAGCAAGATGCCTAACCCTGCTCCTACCCTACCTGCTCCATGTAATCGCACCATGTAATTGTAAGTCGGATAAAAGCGTCTGCTAAATGATCAAATTGTAAATTGTAAATATATGTCCTAATACTAACACTTTAAAGCTCCATTAGGAGCTTTAAAGTGTAGCAATCTGGTCTGCATTCTTTAGACAGAGCTCAAAGAGCTCCTTTCCTGCTCTTAGCCCAGCATTGGAAAAACAATGATAAGCAAGGACAATGTCTAGCTCTCTGTGCATGACATTCAATTCCAAGAAGACGCTGAAAAATGGAAGTTGGGTTGTAAATATCATTAAGGGAAGTGAAAATGGCTTTTGTGAGTGTGACGAGGTTGTTAACTCAGCCATAAAGGGCCTGCCAACAATTAAAAGAAGCAATTAGAAAACTGCCTTCACTTTTACACTCTATTCCTCCATTTAATAGCATGTTGACTGGAGCCATGATTGCTACAGATAATAGGTAGCTAGCAGAGCGAACTGACGCAAAAGTCATCAGCATCTCCTTCATTTCCCCAAATACAGTGTGACAATAGACATTTGTCTACGGTTATTATACTTTTTAATACCGTGGCACATAGAATCAGTGGCCAGAATTACCTTACAAGACCCGTGAAGTCTCGCAGGATGGCCCCTGTGAGTACTGTATATTTAAATTCCTTGGATTAAAATTGTTATTTTATCTATAAACAGTCATTGCAGCTACGTGATATAAAATGACATATAATGTAATAGAAGTATTTGGCCGTATCGGCCGTCCCTAACCGCAAAACAGAATGTTTTCTTGTCTCAGACTTGAAAACAAGACGCTGTGCTTCTTCAAATAAGAAGCACATAAGCTGTCTGTTATACATAATGTGTGTATAACTTTTCAGGCTGTAAACGATTAGTAATTCCATTAGTAATTGATACATTAATTATTGTTTTTGGGTGAAGTATTCCTCTAAGATGGCTCATAGGAAGGAGAACAAAATCTCGACTTGACTTGACCAATAACAAGTGATCACATGAGTCAGTCAGCGAAATGCCAGAGCGAGCAAATTCGGCATCAATACTAACCTAATGAAGGTTAGGCGCAAACTAAACATCAAAATGTCCCTTTAGAAACCAATGGGTGAGGTCACAGCCTACGGTGCATTCTCCTCTGCCCACTCTTCCCGTACTAGCAGGAAGCGGCACCACACGAGTACAGGCAGTCCATCACGTGGCTTAAAGAGTGGCAGGCTGTGACATCCACTGCCAACAAAGCCACCTATCTCTATTCAACCCCATCCACCCTCTGCTCCTCTTACTTGCTGTGTATCCCCATCTTGCTTGTTTCATTTTCTCACTTTTTCCCCTGATGCCTATTAGTCAGCCGGGGGGGGGGGCTTTAAGTGTATACTGTACTAAGTAATTTGGTTTGTGTAGGATGTCCAAGTTATAAATGGTGCTTTATATACATCCAACAGACCTGATCATCAGGTCTGGTTTTCTCCTCTTTTGTCTCTCTCTCTCTCTGATTTCACCAGTGGTAAACTGATCCCCCATACTGCTGTGTGGTATTAGGTACCACTAAACAGAGAGTTTGCTATACAGCTCTGTATAGTACAGCCACTCGACCAGAGCAATCCAACGATAGATATGTCAATCACAAGTCTAATATGGGCTACATGCTGCCCATGGCACAACTAATTAGACCTCTGTAAGAAGAGTCTTTTGAGCTATTGCTAGCGGTTCTGCCTGTAGGACATTGCGAATGACTTGCCACAGAGCAGTTGACCGGTGGGTGGTGAGAAAGGAACAGTTCAAAGACCCCTCGGATTCTTGAGTACGAAAATATCCTTCTTACTACACCCATGGGCATGAATAAAAAGGGAACAACAGCTTACTGAAAGCATGCAACGTTTATTTTGTTAGTTCACACACAAGCATGCAACCAGCATAGTCAGCCCATGAATGTCTCAATGAGATATTGTGATGTTGGCTTTTGGTATGCAGTCCATCTCAGCTAGCACAGATCTACTCTAGAAGTTTCAAATTCAGTCATTAACAAACCCATTCCTAACTAGGAAACATAAGCCGCAGACAGCAAGGCCTGAGCAAAACTCAAATCCACACCAACAACATTTGTTGCAAAGCTTGCAGAGCATATCTTAGCACTGGATGCTAGGGGAATGTTTGCTTGCATATGTGGTTTCACAGCAGCTAGGCAAAGTACAAAAGCACAAAACACAGGAAAGACTGATACAGTTCCACCATCTAGCTTCCCATCTCCTGAGTTTAAACAAGTGCATTCTCAACGATGTTTTAAACCACAGAAAGTACACTTTAAGGCAAGCCAAGAGACAGAGTTGGAAGCCATTCAAAAGAAACAAAAAGGTTGCTTATTTAGCAACAGGAAGTGAACAGAAGGGATGTTGTTGATAACCATTAGGGTGGGGAAGGCCACATTATGGAGTTCACAGAGGATAATTTCTCAATATATACTGTAATTTCTCATCAACGTCACTACACTGATAAATAGGCAATTCCTGGCAACACAGTTAACAGGGAAATAAGTCACCACATCTCAAATTAGTCATGCATAAATCTCATAAACAAAGACGCAACCTCTCACATAACAGAGATGCATGAATTAATTACGTTTTTTGTCTGGATAGTTTTATCTGAAATAAAACTGGAATAACTAAGGGATATGCCTAAAATGATTCACCTCGAATGAATCTTCGTTTCAGATCTGAATAACTGATTTGCTTCATAGCCACAGATAATAAAAAATAGTTGACAAAGTGCTGTGTATTATTAATATTGTCTTGTCACAGTAGAGGATACAAGGTGGTAATAATCATATAATAATTACAGGTAAATGTACATCTTACTTACTTTGTTTTTATTAAAGGTTAACTAACACTATGTGGATCTCTATTAACGTTAAACTTGCTGACGTTTACTTGGCTAGCTTGCTGACCGAAACGAAAGCTCACGTCGAGATGATGCTGACAAGCTCGCTATAGCCGTGGTGCGATGTTTGAGTGATGTGTATCACTATTCATCTAACATTAGATTTATTGTATCTATAATTTAAATTATTAGGTATACGTTACCTATACACTGGCCTACAGGAGTGCTATACGGATTGCCCAGCAGGAACTCCATCTTTTTGACAACAAACAATCGGCTTGAAGCTTCTTCTTCTTCTTCTTTTTCTTCTTTAACGTTTTACGGCGTTTGGCACAAAGGGTGCATTACCGCCACTTGCTGATCTGGAGTGGGAACTAAGGCGGCTTACAAACCAGTTGTATTTGGGAAAAATAACACACACAAATTGGGAAATCGAATTCTATTGATCAACCTTCTTGCCTAAACTTGTATCTCCTGAATACTTACCCAAAACTGTATTAACAGTATGAGGTGGGCAAAGATGAAAATATATCTTCTTACAAAATACAAATAGGCCTACCCCTCAAATAAATGTTTGTAACATTGGGTATTCTGTGTTTGTACAAAATGGCAGAACATTCCAATTTGTATCATATAGGCCTACAAGGCTCTGGTGACTAGCCTACCCTACAGTATGATCAGTATCACGTTATAACGCGAAAATTGTATTGTTATAACAAAATGTTTTTCACAAGATATTTTCACATTATAACATGATTAAATATTCTACTCGGAGGGAATGCAGTTGCCTGCGTAAAGTCATCTATACCCACCTTGAACCAACACACAACCTTAATGACCGAATTTCAGATTGAAAACACAGCTACTAACGTAATGTCAACACAATTATCAGTTACTGCTTATCCCGCTAAATACAAAAAATCTCCCAAATAGGCCTAATCTGCTATAAACGATTAGACCAAACTTCCCTGGGTTGTTGTGAGACTGGGATGTGCTAGAGGTTTGTTTACCATTTCATCATTCACAAAAAAAATGTATGCCCTTATATTTTTTACTAACAGTGGACATACTGTATGTCCACTGTTCGGCGCGTTTTCACTTGCAAACGCTTCGCCTTCTTAGTTGGCCGCTAAATTACATATTCACGTTATTTCAAGATAAGAAATATTTTCCCAGAAGATTAACTTGGTTACGGCGATACTGTGACTAGTCTGTGAAATCTATAATGTTTAAATAATGTGGTCCTTGTCCATAGGCTGTGGTATTGTCTCCTGAGGGCAGCTAAACAGTGCAGCGCCAGAGTAGTCCTTGATGTTATAGGATTTGTTGAGACAGTGGATGTGACACACATCCTCCATGGATGAAAGATCAGATCCTGTGAGTTTAAATTGCTGCAGTATTTTACACATGCATTATGCATAGCCTCCATTTCAGAAAATCTAAATGTTTCTATTTAGCCAGCTTTGTTTACTCTATGCTCTAAAAGTAATTTATATAGTGTGATTGACCGAATTACTTTTTTTAAATGTTGTTTTAAATTGCAGTATAGGCCTGCCAAGGTGTTATTTTATTTAACCGAAACACAGCCTAATTGCATCGATAACACTAATGTAGTTTAAGAATTATTTGTTTCCTTTTTTTTCTTTTAACTTTATCCGTCCTTGACTAAATTGCCCAACATACAACCGATCTCTAGGGTCACAACATATCTGATTCACATCTGTGTTATATCTGTGCAGTGGATGCCAGTTGCGAGCTCATACCTTATACAGTAGCCTACATCCATGCTTGAGTGTTTTGAATGTCAGCCCCAAAACGCGTCTCCGTTAACTATCCAATAAGGTTCGTCCTTGAGCACGGGGTATACACGTCCAACCAATGAATATGCTCAACCAGCCCACTCAATTCATGGACAGCTAGCATACCGTGGTTGAGCAGAACAAACTCGAGGATTGGTATTTAAGAAAGCCCCTGTCTGGAAGTAAACATATTCATTAGTGGTAGTTTCTGCTGTTACAGAGTTCATGACTGTTGCTGTTGGTGACACTCACGCTTTAGCGCTCGTCATGCCTGTGCGAGCGGAATGTTACAGTACGTCCGCTGCGGCCTGTGTATCCTCGGCCTCTCTCATCCCGCCTGCCCCTATAAACACCTACCAACCTGGGGTGGTTACTTCATTGCTCTATAGCGGGTCACAGTTTCGTGGATTTCAGAAAAGCAAAGGAAACTCGTACGACGTTGAGGTCGTTCTGCAGGTAAACTATATAGTGATAAGTTCGTTTGCTGCTGTCCTCTGGTTCTTGCTAGTTAACGCTAGCTTACCTGGCTATACTTGAAGCTATACAGGTGAATGTGTTTAACTCAAGCACTCTTGACTTGTGCAATATTTACTTACGCGGATGTGGGAATAAATATTTTTCTAATATAAATCCGTCTAAAGCGTACACGTGAGTTTTTCTCCAGATGTATACCGTGTCACCTATTTGGTCTCAATTTTGCAGACGTCCATTTAAATTGATGCACATTGAATACGGTTAATTGTTTTCCTATTCACATCACACACATTCACCCTGGAGCTACTGTCCAATATATTCTGTCCACATGAGATCATTTCTTTGTATTTGACAGCATGTGACTTTGGAGGACTCCTATTTGTGTGGATACCTCAAGATCAAAGGCCTCACTGAGGTAAGCCTCTGAATTAGGTTATAACTGCAGACGGAGACTGCCTTTTGACACTGTTGGTATAGCAATAGGCTTCTTTTAACTTTTTTTATTTATAATTAATACACATTTTTAACCAGTTGGCAAACCATAATTTTGTTTAAAGATCCACAAATTGACGTTTTAGAAAAATAGACTTGACGACGTGGATTAAAAAATAATGTTTTGAAATGTTTTAACTGATGTACTCTTGTGAAATGAAGATTTAAATCTGAATGAGCCATTTTATTCTACATGGTGCGGGTTGCAGAGTTTCACACATCTTTCCCAGTATGTTTCAGTACTTTACAGTCAACAAATGATTGTATTTCTGGGGAAAACCGCTTATTGCTACTAAATAATTCAGCATTTACTGTCTAGTTACATACCAAGTGGATGGAACTTAAGATCAAGTATCTCTGCAAGTATTTGAAACGTCCTATTTTGCACAGGGTCTTTCCATAAGTTGTGTAAACATCAATAATACCTCAGCAGAATTAGTGTTCTAATAAGAAAGTGTCTAGAAGTGCCTCTAATCACCATAAAATACCTCGTATTAAAAAGGAGATCATTTCAAGCGGAGAATTTTGCTTGGGCTCGCATGCACATACACCGGTGGAGTCTCCATGTATGCGAGTGTGGTTCGTTGCATTGATCTGCCTCCCGATGGCAGATAATACGTACTACCCTTTTTAATATGTTACAATTTATGTTCCCAAGTGAATTCACCATGGGCTCCCTCACCGGATGTACTCGCAGGTTTTTATTTTTATTTTATGCATTTATTTCTGCTCATTTATTCCTCTTATTCCTCTTCTATTCCTCTTCTTCATTTTGCCCTTTGCAGGAGTATCCCACTCTAACAACGTTTTTTGCTGGTGAAATCATTAGCAGAAAAAGGCCCTTTTTAACCAGGAAGTGGGATGCAGATGAAGACGTGGACAGAAAGCACTGGGTATGCGTTGCTTGTTGTCTTGTCTATATCTCCAGTTTAGTTCAATTCTGCTTATTGTCATACTGCCTGACCGCTTACGGTATGTTTATATACACTCTCACCAGGGCAAGTTCCAGCCTTTTTGCAAGTACGCCAAAACCTTCAACTCAGATGACTTTGACTATGAGGCGCTGGGCAGTAGTGACTACGTCTTCATGAGATGGAAGGTAGTGTAAAACAGTTTATGAAGTAACACCATGCTTTTGGATACATGTGACTCTGGTGACAAGCTTCATCAAAAGCATTCCGGCTGTCCCTTTTACAGACATCATTCTGGCTCAGAGCCGGCACAACAATGACCCATCCCCCCCCCCCTATCCATTTTACGCAGAACAGTGAGGTGGAATAAAGCCGCAATATTTCCATCTTTTAAAAAGGGCTCTTTGTGCTTGTTTAGGAGCAGTTTCTGGTTCCAGACCACACCATCAAAGACATCAGTGGTGCCTCCTTTGCTGGATTCTACTACATCTGCTTCCAAAAGTCCACAGCTACCATTGAGGGCTACTATTACCATAGAAGTTCAGAATGGTAAACTACTTACGATTGCACACAGAAATAGAACATAATAGCCACCCCCCCAATACACTTGCTGAGGTGGTTCTGTTTCGTGGATGTATTAGTAGCTCAGCTCAACTCCATTTGTAGGTCAAATTTCAGACACACACTAATTAATTTTCCAAACAGTATGTTATTGGCTGAACATGAAACATT
Organism: Percopsis transmontana; assembly: GCA_025447815.1. NCBI lineage: Eukaryota > Metazoa > Chordata > Actinopteri > Percopsiformes > Percopsidae > Percopsis > Percopsis transmontana. The sequence continues at coordinate 12,001 of JAOEHI010000258.1, forward strand.
ACTAGTATTTTTCATGACCCAGTTAAACCTTCTACAATATGATTATATTGTAAAGTTCACTTTAACTGAATGAGTGTAAAATATTTTAATGTCATTTTTCTATTTTAAACACTGAATTAACAGATTTTTGTTTCCTTGTGTTTTGTTTCTTTTGTTTTACTGCAGGTACCAGTCACTAAATCTAAACCATATTCAAGAACACGGTATACCCATTTATGAATTCCGGTGACAACTGCACATTTGTGTATCTTAGGAAGAAGGAAGTGGCAGTTGGCAGTTGGCAGTGCCCTATGGACAAACAGTATGGAGGACATGGATAGCCTTTTAGTGCCATGAGTGAAATAAACCTCTTCCTAGCTGAGGGGAGAGAGATGTGGACAAATTACTATCAGGGAAAAGGGGAAATGAGGAAAATACAGAATATAGTGACGGGTCATTTGCATCTAAAGGAATGTGCCAATTCTTCATAGCCTATTTCTTACCTTAGGGGAGTGTTGGTCTACTTGTGATCTACTTGTCCACTCCCTATTATTGGAAATTAAGGTTTTCCCTCTTCCCTTTTTAAAGAGAAGTTTATCTTTGCCTTTTCAGTTAGTTATTTGTATCGAGTGTGTGTGTGTATACAGTATGTACTGTATGTGTGTACAGTAAAGATTATTTTATATTTTTAACTCAGAAATTATTGACAAAAGGTTTAAACAGAAGCAATGATCACCAGAGATATACTTCTTATGCAAGGTCTAGGAGAAATGGCCTGTTGATCAGGGATAGTGCGTTAGACACAGTAGATGGTTGATGCTGAACATACGGCTGAATGTGACTGTTGGAATGGATGAGTTGGTTGAGTAGAACAGAGCTAAATGAAAAGGAGACCCTAAATTGATTCTGCATTTGTCACAAGCCTTAGAAAATGCTAGTTTTTCGTCCCTCATTTCATTTGAAAGGAATCACTGCTGCTCTATCTATCCTTGTCTCAACAAAGGAACTGCTATGCAAAGAAAAGGTTGTCTGGCTAGTGTTTTACACAGAACAGTGAGGTGGAATAAAGCCGCAATATTTCCACCATGCATGTTTTTATTTTTTAACTGTTACGTGAGGATGTTCAGGATGTATTTTGATTTTGTAAAAATGTATGAGAATATAAAAGCAAATTCTGTTTGTTTCATTGACCAGCATTTGAAGCTCCCATGTATGTTGATACATTGAAACAGTTGGCACACAGGATTTTGTTTATAAAATCTTATGTAAAGACAGAAAAAGGCAGCAATGAGTGGAATGCATGATCTTACCTCCAGTAAATCCCAAGGCAGTTTGTGTGTGTGTGCATTTTTTTCCTCCTTTCCCATGCTAATTAAAATTCTGGAAAGTGATTGAATGTGACAGACTTGCTACAAACATTTTTTTCTATCATTATACCTGATTAGAGAAACACTACAGTTAAAATAAATCTTGTCTTACCTAAATGTTTACTAAATTGTGAAAGTTCTGTTCCAGTAGACCATGGTGATATTTGCAGAAAAGTGTCCCAGTTGGAAAGAGTGACAGAAAACTTAAAATTACCCACCTCTGACATGTTAGAGAAACCTTGCTGCCTTAAAATGTGAACTGTTGTACAAAGCACTTTTTATAAGCGGAGCAATTGTTTGTAACATTTCACGCTCATGTCGTGATGACATGATGATGATGCCCTGTTGCTTCTTTAGTGCAAGAAGAGAACACCTGTAAAGTCAAATATTCTATAGAATGGGTTAACTTTTGTCAGCTACAGAATGCATGTACTTACCCTACCTCAGTCAGTCTGTGTTGCTAATCCCAGTGTGCATGTCCACTCAGAAAATGTGGGACATTGCTCCAAGGAGTGGGTGCTGTGTGTGTGTGTGTGTGTGTATGTATGTGTGTATATATATATATGTGTGTATGTATGTATATATATATATGTGTGTATGTATGTATATAT
>JAOEHI010000259.1:0-13956 GCA_025447815.1 Percopsis transmontana
CACACACACACACACACACACACACACACACACACACACACACACACACACACACACACACACACACACACCCCCCCACACACACACACACACACACACACACACACACACACACACACACCCACACACACACACACACACACACACAGGCAGGAAGGGATTGGTGCGAAACCGCAGTGACGTTTTGGCACAAATGCTACACAGATTAGTGGATTACATAAAATCTGCCTAAAGCCTGTCAAAATCAATATAGTCCCCCGTCTCTTTTGCCGCCGTTGTTTGATATTGGTCAATAAAACCGGCAAATGCACAGAATTTATTGTCCTGTGTGCATGTTTGTGTGCGCGTGAACGTGTGCCAACACACAACCCTTATGTTTACGCCTCAGATCCACCCTATATTGAGACCACCCTATATTGCCCCAATTCAATAAAGTAAATATGTTTATGCTATTACATGTTATGCAACCTTACAGTCTATCAACAACTAACAGAACATTGCCCCATCTACTTGCCAGTCACATGGGCACGTTTTGGCAAGCGCTGGAGCGCTAGGAAGCCTGCGTGTCCTGCCTGAGGGGTCCTTGTCAACGTAAGTATGGCTGGAACGCAGAATATTGGGGCTAGGGGAGAAACCAGCCAGTTATCGAGTTGGAAGTGTTGCTCTAGGCCCTTGGAAATGTCCCGGCTCTGTGGGGCGCTTTCAGTGTGTAGAAACGCTAGTGGTCAAAGGTCGCGCATAAATCAAAAGGCGTGTCGTTTTCCGCAGAAGTATACACTTCACCGAGAAGCCGGTGTGTTTACAGGGAATTCTGACATCTACGGTGAAAAACGTGTTTGCTTTTAGCGAGTGGAAGGGATGTAACGTTTTCTGTGAGGCTGACGCACTTAGATGTCCTCTGGCTGTGTGTCCACACAGCAGTCACACAAAAGAAACTGGGGGTTGGGGGGTAGAAATAAACAGCACTCCAAAAACATTTCCTGCAAAACAAGTGCCTGAGCATGTGTCTCCTAAAATTGTGCAGTGTTGGAGAGCTTAAGGATACACATAATATAAACACATAAATACGTTTTTATGGGTACAGCAAGAAATTTTAATACTTAAAAAAAACAGAAGGAACTAGGTTCAATCCCCATAATGGTAATGTTTTGTCCATGACCAAGGATTATTGAGTAGTTACAGAATTTGGTTTCTAATTATGTGTTTAATTTATTTCTGTCCCACAATCTTAATTATTATGGTATTATCGTATGCTATGGTTCATTACTGGATCGAAGATAAGAGCTCGAATATTTCCCCATGTCTTCTGGGAGGAGGAGGGGTGTGTGTGTGTGTGTGTGTGTGTGTGTGTGTGTGTGTGTGTGTGTGTGTGTGTGCTCGTGTACAGTATGTACCCAAATTGGAATACGCCGCGCCACTGTACGATGTACAGTACATGTTCACATGCAGTGCAGTAGCATTGAGACAAAGGTACTAACTGACTGGATGTAAACACAATGTAATGTAAGCAATCTCCATTTGTACTGTAAGCAACATCAAAAGAGGTCAAAGTTTACCACCATAAACCCCCTATGCTATATGTTATCGGTGATGCATCCCCGATAACATATAGTCGCTTCTGGGGTGACACGGGATGTGAAGCACAACAATCTGTGGAGTGTAGTCTTCTCGCTTTCAGACCATGTTAGTAAAGTATTGTGTTTACATACTAATAGTCAGAGAAAAGTACTCCTTTATTTACACACACACACACACACACACACACACACACACCCTCGCAACCAAATTACACCCTTTAAAACTTTAAGGATTGAACACATCTCTAGCCATTACCCAGAGGGGTAAAGGCTTGACACACACTCGCACATGGACAGAGCAGTTGAGCCAGTGTTGCTGGTATAAACGGCTCGTCCCATATGTTGCCTGGGATCCGGAGGCCAGGTCTGATCCTTTAGCAGGCAGAGTGCTTCCATCTGCCAACCCCATTAGCAGTGTGACCAGGACTGGCCCGTGGCTACTGATTGTGTTTGTACGTGTGCATCATCATTAGGGAGCCTATGTGCTTTAAACAAGTGTGTGTGTGTGTGTGTGTGTGTGTGTGTGTGTGTGTGTGTGTGTGTGTGTGTGTGTGTGTGTGTGTGTGTGTGCGCCAAGTCCACTTGGCTGTGTTATCCCTTGGTTGATGTGCTGATCAGAGGCTTACCGGGAGAGGGGTGTCTATTAATCCGCCTCCCTTATAGAGTATACCTAACAGGTCACCGGTTTAGGCTGGCCTGCTGTCTGACACTGTGGCCAGAGACACCGGCGATCACTGACACCTCTATGGACACACAAGAAAAGCTAGGGCAGTGTTTAATTTATGGCAATGGACCAGGGAGTGGTTCCAGAAGGTATGTGTGTTGGTGTGTGTGTGTGTGTGTGTGTGTGTGTGTGTGTGTGTGTGTGTGTGTAAACCTTATACAAGGTTTACAAGGTTTCCGTTTGTATTTGGTGTGTTTGTCTTCAAGATGCTACTTATGGGCTATGTGATACAGCCACCTTTAGGAAGGCTCATTTGTAGCTGTTAAGTACAGTGCTGATTAAAATAAATGTCAGCAACCAGTGTGAATAATAACTCCTGAATATTCAAATATTTTGATTAATGTGAAATTAATGACTTCTAGCAAATCTAGTATTAAGGTTCACTCAAGGCAAACATGTTCTGTGTGTCTTGTACACCTCTTGATATATACAGTATATAAAGAACGGTGGTTTCTGATATATCTGAACACCTTAGCTTCTTCCTTCACATATAATACCATAGAATTCACTGCAAATTCACCATTTTCTTCTAATTTCACACGAGTTCATGGCCTTTTATGCTCAAACGTGTCTCCGGGGTACATGACCTGGAATGTGAGGTGTTCTGCTTCATTATTCATCGTCTCTGGTGTGGCAGATCCAACTGAAGGTGGCTGCGTGCATTAAGCATTTACTAAACGATTTTTTTTTTTTTAATCGGGCGGCAGACTATGGACCGATATATAGATTGCGCTTGTCAGCTGACATTTAAAAATGAAGCCAAAAACCTCCCCTACATTCACATTAGTTTTCTCTCCGAGGGCTTGTTTAAATAATAACCTGCATGAATACGCTCCTTAAGATTGGGGTGTGTTGAAGAGGGCTAAACACGCGCGCACACACGCACGCGCACACACACACGTACACACACACACACTGCGGGGCCTACCTTGTACTAGCAGACGTGTGGTGTGGATGGCCTCCCCCTGGGGGCTGAAGGCTCGGCAGGTATAGGCCCCACGGTCCTGGCGACTGATGGACAGCACCGTCAGACTTCCATCAGACACCTGAGACACACAGAGATCTGAATCAGATTAAATCCCAACACCTTAAATTATACAGTGACCTCTAAGTGACAAAACCATGGAAACATACTGTAAATCTAAATCTCGCATTATACTAGAATATTACAACTGTAAAAAGCACAGGGACCACAGCAACAAGATCAAAGCATAGCTAGCTCTGCAGTACACACAGCATTAATAAACTGCTCTTCAGCTATAAATAGATCACATATTTAGCCAAACATGGCATACAGTATGTATCACAACGGATAACTTGGCACTGAAATCGTTTTATCTTTGTTTAGTTTCCAGGGACTTCATATGGCTGTGAAACTGTGTATATCAATTCCTTACTGGAACACAATGTTGACACTGGACAGTACATGTACAGTATGTTTATTTTACACCATATCGAATATTAAATAAATACATATATTGCTGCAACTAATCAAAGAAACAGAATAAGCATAACAAACAGTAAGTGACTTATTTAAATAACAATGCTAGCTAAATGTAGCGCTAGCCAACCACCAACTACTCAACTAGTGCAATGTTCTCACCTTTCATCTCTGATAGCGTAAACAAGTGAAAATAAGGGGAAATGTAAGCCTGCTGTGGAAATATGTGGACACCTATCTCTTGGGAGAGGAGTTAGGATTTAGGGAGTAAGCTTTAGAAAGGTGTAAAGTTGTTGAATGCTCTCCCTGGGCCTGCCTCCTCCTACACCTGTAGATGTCAATGATTTCATTGTAGTCTTGCTGCTGTTCAAAAGACCGTTAACTGTTTTCAATATAGCCTTTTGAGTGTGTCACTGTGTTCCTTTGTTTGAAATGTGCACATTTGGAAATTCAAGTTGAGATATGAACCAGAAGCATTCTTATAGCATGTAGTTTATATAAAAAAAACTCCTAAACTACACAGTACAAACTGTGCACAGCTCCTGACATCCCCTCCCAGATGACTTACTTTCTCAAACAAAATATATACATTTATTTTTCACCCCCCCCGTAAATGACAACATCAAACGGGAGTGAAGAGAACTGTAGTGATGCAGCAGCTTCCACTTTTAGTTTGATATGACAATTGGAGTCTTACTTAAAAAGTGTTCTAATAATTTGCCAAATTCAGGGAGTATTTGACACCCAAAGTCGTCTGAAAAGCAAGCAGAGAGCTAATCTCAAGCAGTTTCATAGTAAAACACACACAAAAACACAACCTCTACCAACATATAGGATATCCCAGAATATAACTACATATACATAACACATGGGTATAGTTTAGCTTGGCTAAGCTACTGCCTGAAAATATGTCAAGTTTTAGATGTATATCTCTACTCTTCACAAAGCGCTGTCATTTCAATAATTGATCTAATGTGGGTGTGTTGGTTTAGTCCCTGAAAGCAGCAGTCAGTAGTAAGCATAGATATATGCTACTGTAACTTTACACTGTTGCAATGTGCTGTGTTTTTGTGACCAATTTCATCACTCAAAAACAACAGACAACAGGGTTGTGCAATTTTTAAGAATTGGCCTCAATTCAATTCACCAGTTTTTTTACTGGCCACATTCCAAAGGATGTTGAATAATTTAATTAGAATGACAGAATGTGGAATTTAGCTCATTGCTATTCAAAGACATTCCACTTAAACCACCTAGGACATTTTCTTTTATTAAATCTGACATAAATTGATATACACTACATTTTTCAAGAAATAATTCCTAATAGAATAGTTCATGTATATGTAGAAATTAAAAAACTAAACTAGAAAAAAAGTTTGATTAATTGATTCATTGCTGAGAGAAAAACTTAAAACTTAAAATATTTAGAAGCATTACATCTTTGTATTACTAATCGATTAATGAACAAATCCTATTAAAGCCTTGTTAAACGCTACACCAAATGTATTGTATTGTACCAAGGGATTTATGAACTCCGTTATGCCCACAACACAGAAAGTGACAGAAACATAAGGGTTTAAAAACATATTAGGGTTTAAAATGTCCTACTCAGGTAGGAGACAGCTCTGTCTGAATTATGCCTAGAGTTAATAACCCCCAAGGAACCAGGAAACAGTTCTTTAAGTGTACTAGAATGCGATTTCTTTATTTTAAGTGGACTGATGAAGCGAGGGAATCTTCAGTTTGTCACTTCATTCCACATGATCCAGAATCCAACGTTCTCAAAACACACAGGAAGAATAAAGTGGGCACAGCCAAAGAAATTACCACGGAGATTCACTGTGAACCCCAGTCTGGCCTTCACTAAAGTGCAGAGTAGCTGGGAGTTGTAGTACCCCCCCGTACTCCCAATGGTCTCCACTGAGGGAATGGTTGTGGTCTGGCTGGCTGTGTGGCCACCATGGTGTTTGTAATCGCTGTGGACTTGAGGCTGTGGACTTGCTGCTCGGATTTAAAATTACAATTGCAATTGCAGAGCTGCCATTTAAACTAGTCCAGAAAACAGGTAAAACATCATTTTAAATATTGGTTAGGTTAGGTACCAGCGCAGAAATGATCTAGCAACAAAAGAGGTTTGGTGCATACCTTGTACTTGGCACTGTTGACCAGGAGGTTACCCTCCCGTAGCCAGCCGACCGAGGGTTTGGGGTTGCCAAAGGCGGTACAGGTCAGAGTGATGCTGCCCCCTTCCTTGGCCTCGACGTACTGCGGTGGCGTTTCTGTGAATGTGGGCGGCGCTGAGGAGACACAAGATGGAGAAAGTCAGAAGAAACAAGGACCAATATAATGTCTACTCCTAAATATTTTAAGCTATTAGCATGCAAGATGATACTATCAACTCCGTTTGCCACTTCAGACTTAGTACACTGCTGTCATCTGCAATTCTGTTGCATCCAGGAATCGCACCAAGTTAAAAGGGACACTCCTTAATTTCTGTCGAAAATTGCTCTTCTGGTTGAAACCAGCATTATGAAAAATATTGTTGTTTTGGTTTCACACCCGCACCTGGCACACATCTCTACTCCTCGCCCTACAGCACAATTTATACCTCTCCCCCTACAGCCGCATGCACTTTTTGCACAGTTGTGATTGAAACAAAGAGTGATGCTAGGGCAGAAATGTGGGGTTCTCGGGGGCTGCAACAGTCAAGGGGTGTACCTAAAAAAAATTAAAAGTTACCCCTTAAATTTGCTTTGCATTACAACAAATTGTTGCATGTTGTTGGACCGTTGGGAGGTCAGACAGAGCCTTGTGCTCTTTAAGCTTTTCTTCCAAATTAAAACTCCAGACCATTTGTCTCCCGATCGCAAACACACAGTTCAGAGTAGACATTTGAGGTCCCTATGACATCTCAACGTCGTGGGCCTAATTCGCCATTCGATAAGTGAATTAGCTGGATCTCCTTGTTGACGATTTGACATGACACCAGAGTCGACGATTCTTCTAAGTAGATCTTCAAGCTGTTGTCATGGCTACAAGACCTTATTGAAAGTTAGCTGGACTACACCATACCTTTATATGGTTATTCCATACAAGAAGACATTCTGGAACATTGTATTACTTGAGCCATGTGCAGTGAACCGGGCCCTGGAGGTTACCTCAGAATGTTGAGGTTTACCATATTAATACGTTAGAGGCCAAATGCACTGTAAGTCATTGTAAATTATAAACAAATGTCAAGTGTCCTGGGTATTCAACCCCCAACCTAAGGTCCTGGGTTCAATCCCTGAGAAGGGCCTACATGAAGGCACTCCAGAGCAAGATCTGCTAGCAAGATGATCCCTAATACTTGAGTTACTTTGGCTCAAAACGTCTGCTAAATGTATACAGTATATGCTGCTTCACAGTGGAAATATCACCCCCCGGGCAGCGAGTCTGAGATTGTAACTAAGGAACAAACACAAAACCACTGGAATTATTCAAAACGTTTTAGAGGGACAGGAGAAGAGCTCTTATCTTGAGGTAGAGTCTTACCCGGTTGTCAAGAGCTTGTGAGGTAAAAGGTCCTAATCCGCTAAGGGACTGGCCAACTGTACCTAATAGCAGGAGATTGACACAGGTTACCGAGAGGCTGCTTAATAATGCATGTATGTAACCTCCTCTGCAGCTTTAGTTTCTGGTCGGCTGCACACGAGACAAAAGTTTATCCCAGTTAGCACAGTTTAAAGACAGAGGTGTGGGGTCGGGGTGTGGGGTGTGTGTGTGTGGGGGGTGTGAACAGGGCAGTTTGTAGCAGGTGACTGAACAAGAAAATGAGCAGGGAGAGGAGGCATAAACAACCCATTTAGGATTAAAGCCCCGGGTGATCTCACAGCCACTGTGATGTGTACACTGCTGTCATCCCAGACACGAACCATGGGCAGGACTTGACTCAGTGAAAAGAGATAATAGCTAATGGCCTGATAGGATCAGAGATAAGGTCACTTATTTTAATCTGCATTTACAAGAATTTCGCATATTAGAAATGTTGAACAAGAGGAAATTTTGTTCAGTCTAAAAGACTTAAATACCTTTATGCCTAATGCCTTCGCACTTGCAATGAGAATGAATCACATTACTAAATCCTTTGTGATCAACCAGCATACACAACAACACCTGGAGTTCTTCCCTTGCCCAAAGAATGTCACATTACAGTATGTTCCAACTCAGACCCTTTGCCTCCAGACACCTGTCAGATGCAAGTGCATGCAGGCACTCACCATAATTAAAGGTGAGCATTCATATTGAAGCCTAATTCGCAGGTTGTTGGAATGACAAGTTAACTTCCCGTCAGGTGTGTGTGGGTGAGTGCAGGCGAAGACCAGTCAGCGTACGAGAGGCGTTGGAAGCGGAAAGCGCGAGCGTAGCTCTGCGTTTAATAAGTCTGACTAAGTAGCATGTAGCATGCGTCAACAAGGACAATACCAGAAAACCCCAGCACCCCACACATACTGTATACCCTCTCCACAGGTGCACTTCATGACATTAGTGTAACGTGAGACAGGTGTGTAGCTTGGGTGCGCTGGAACTATGGGTAAGGCTAAGACTGTCGGCGCGGCTCCAGATATTACACTTCCAGATGATTGGCATATGATCACAAATGATTACTTGCTCCTTCCTAAATCTCTGTTAGGATTGGATAGGCAGCATTATATCCTATAGCTACCAATTATAAATTATAGTGTGGGAAATCCACTGGGTTTCTTAAGTGAGTATTGGTCCTAAGAGACCAATACTGTACCCTTGGACTAGCATCCGTATATATGTACCCTTGTCCACTATACATCTTAAAAGGAACATTTAATAGGTAATGATTTGCCAGGCTATGTTACATTTTGCAACGCTCCCCCTTGCCTAGAGGCTTGTTAAAATACCCAATGCTAATTTTTCTACTGGCCCACCTCTGTTCCACCCCACCCTATCTACAATCTCAATGGGGCTGCTGGTTCAATACTGTTTTTTCCCCCCCTCAATATTCTCTGTATAATGACCTTAGGACTGTAGCTGATCTGCTTAAATGTGTAATCCTGTATATCCTCTCAATCGTTATCATGTTGTTCATCTGCAGTTATACAGTAAGCCAGGCCATAGTGCTAATTCCACATGCCACGGGTGCAAGATGGTTTGCCAGAGAGATGATGCGGATAACATGACCGACGGTAGCCGTGCGTACATGCAAGTTCATTCTCGTCAACAGATGTGTGCTTTGAGCTCATATTTTGAACTTGTGTGGCAGGCGATCATGTTACAAACTTTCCTGTCATCTCTCCAATGTCCCAGGCTACAGGCAAAGACAGACAGTAGCTGCCAGAGGTCAAAACCGGCAACATTTGGCTAGTGTCACTAAAGCCTTTCCCCACCAACCCCAAAGATTGTTTTCTCTGAACACTTGCCAGCGGGACTTCTATTTTGACATTTCCTTTAACAAACGGACATACTGTTTTAGAAGTAAACAGTGCCATAAGGTCTGCCCGCCATTGAGGGTAGACTGTTGACAATTTTTATTGACATTGCAGTTCTATGGTAAACCAACACAACGTGGGAAATCGTTAGCAATAAATCCCAAAAGCTACTGTACTAATCTGTGTGTAATGTGTGATGGGTAAAGTCACTGGTTGGGAATCAGGTAACCTTTAAGTATTTTAAAGAAATCCTGTGCCATGCTCTCTTTCTATTTCTATTTATATGGTGAGTGTCATGGAGACATCTCAATCACATTATGCACAATGATTCAAATCAAAGAACTGTGCGAGATGTCTCGCGGGTGAAATGCAAAGCTGTAGGCAGATTTGCTTTTCATGTGCCAAACATTACACAAGTCTCATTATGAGCCATGTATTACATAGACACAACACAGCCTTCTTGTATCCTTTATTCATCTATTTTAAAATCCTTAAGACTTAATGTACTACAGAACTTTAATAATTTGTTCCAGAGACAAAGGTCTTTCATGTTGGAAATATCATCCAAAAATATTGTTGGTGTAATTTTATGAATAATATTCCAGGTGTTCCAAGTTACGGGAGCATTTACTGTGGGCGTGCCCTTGTTCTCACACAAATTAAAACAGTTCAACAGGCTACCGGCTTCCTCCCGCTATCTCACAGTGATGGCTGGGTGGTGGATTCTCAGCGTAATTATGTGGGTGGATGCTTTTCCCCTCACACTCTTTGGATAAGTCGTCTTGGCTGCAGACGAGTGTGATGCGGGTGAAAAGGACCTGGTAAAATGGCAGGTAGCATATTTGTGCCGTTTGTGATCATACGTTTCGTGTGACATTAAACGGAATAAAAAGCATGTATCCAAACCACACGAGCGCCTGGTGAGGACACTGTAAAAGCCCGGCCTGGGCTTACCGGTCTGCGTCAGATATGTATTACTATTATTGGCAACAAATGCTTCTCTCCTGCTGATGTAAGTATTGTGCGATACGGTTCGATATTCACTGCTACTGCAACAGCAAAACATGTGTAGCAGACTTCCAACTCGTTTTGTTAGTGCTAACTCTGATTTGACTGCTATCAATCTGGCAAACAAGGGATCACTGGCCTGCAGTGGCACAGAGTGCACAAAACAAGCATGTGCAGGAAAATGGAGCTTTTATCTTGATGTCACCCCAGTGTGCGTAGCATTTTCACGTCTTAAGACTGCACACTATGGAATGTTCCCACTGTTCCCACACCATTTTACCGGGTCAATGAAAACAAAACTGTAAAGCCCCCTTTTCTGGTTCCAACTCACTGCTGCTCCCTCAGCAGTTTGCCACTGAGAACGCAAAAAAACAACCGTTTTAAACATCCACTATACATACTGAAGTCTATGACTATATAGAAAACAGCTCGCCAAACAGATAAGCCGATTGCTTTGTCTCGCAGTTATGTATCAATAGGACATTGGCATGTCGAAGATCCATACATGAGTCTTTCAGGTAAATAGGAATTTACACACACAAAGACATTCCGGGGAAGACCCTGGAGGACTATCAAAGGCACAGTTACAGTGGCTGTTAGAGGGCAATGTCTGAAGGCAGTGTCTCAGCTCTACGCATATTCTCCAAAGTAGCGGGGCCAAAACATGCGCTAATTGTTTTGCTGACCACTAGAGGTCACTAGAGACTGCTTGTAAACAAGCTCGCAGCTTAGCACCTGTTTGCCAGTTTGCCTCAAGGAGCTAAGGTTTGAATGTGCTCATAAGAAGCTAATGAAGTCATGTCAAATTGTGGTTTTATATGACAAAATCTTATGTAATGTAATTAAGGGCTATATAAATAAACTTGACTTGACTTGATGGTTCTTGTAATGACACATGTTGTGTATGTTTTTTGTACTTTTGTTTTCAATGTGTATTGTATGTAAATGTGAAAGTCAGCTTTCTCCATTGAAGGGAGTCATCATACATTAGTCCTAAAATTGGGATATGTCTATTTCTTGCATGGGGTACAATTGTTAGGCAAGAAGAAGAAGGAGGCAGCCTTTTGACACCCTCAGCAAGATGGAGGATGAAATAAGGCTCTTCATGGAGAGAATATTTCACTATCTGCTCTCTGCATCTAAATGAACGCATTTGCTGTCAGCCTCACTCAAAGGCGCGTTAATGAGAAGATAGAGTGAGACCTTCACAAAATGCGATGGCCTAACTCACACCAAAATAAGCTATTACATTTTTCTATACCTTTGTCACAGTTTTTTATATTACATTTAGATTTTAATTATCCATATGTGTGAAGTTTTGTAGTAGCTCAAGCAATACTCCAGATACTTGGAAACACCCGGTGGGTTTTTTTTTTAGATAGGCCCACAGTTCTACCAGTGAACATTACAACCTGGGCTCATCTACACCTCTTGGGTGTTCCTGTACAGAACCTAATTATTCTACACAGAATAATTAAAATAATGTGGATTACTGAATTGTAAAGGAGCATTTGACATAACCATTATATTTCTGCTATGTTCAAAGCATTATCTTTGTCTGACTGGGTTATCGCTACAATGACAGAAGTCCTCTCGGTCAAAATATTGATATTTACAGAAGAAGAACCTAATCTAATTGCTGTATGTTAGATTTTACAACGATAATAATGACCTTCGTGGCATAATGCAGCGTTTTGCCTTAGGCTGATTTGGCGCTGCATTCTGGACAGTGCCGCTTAATCACATACAAGCCAAGCAGCAGCCGGTGGTGGTGTAAATCTGTTTTCAGACCGTGACAGGAGGGGGGCACGATGACAGTTTATCCCCCTTTCCCTAATATACACCCCAACCTGTCCAGAGGAACGGAGAGAGTTTTCTCTGTGGGGCAGAGGACAGGAGGATGAGAGCAATGTATACAGAAGGTGGGGAAGAAAGAATGACCGCGCCAGGGAGCTATGAAGAGCGTGAAGGGTCAGGGAGGTACAGTACATCAGCAAATAACGACAGAAGAAGTAAAGGAAGAAAGAAGCGAGACAGTTGCAGCGCCCGCCGAGGCACTGCGGAACACCATGGGGCGGGAAGCTATTTTAGGGTCGAGCAGGGAAGACTAAGCCCGTGAGCTCTGAACCTTGCTTCCTTTAACATCACCTCACACTTAAATAAAGGATTTAATAAATAAATCTAATAAAAAACAGCAAGAGGTGGAAAGTGTCACTCCTATAAAAGAGTGTAACTTGGGGACATTGTGTTGTGCATTTACTGTTAACAATTTCAATGTTTATTCATAGGTTTTTACGCGTGCCACATCCCGAGGCTTGACCAAACGATCTAACTCCTAACAGTTTTCATTTGCTTACAGAGGAACCCTATTATATAGCACTGCGATTAGCATGAAACAGTAGGCCACCATAGTAAAGCAAAGCACTGGATATCATGTACTCCATTAGATATCGTATAACAATAATGACTACACCTTACAGACACACAAAAAATGCCGTATAAATGCATTGCATCATAATAGCGTCCCTTGGGCTGTTTAACCCGACATGTCATGATTTGGTAAACCATCTGGTGAGAGGCTCATTGTGACCTATAATTTCACGACTTCCAGCATAATGACATAAAGGAGGATACAAGGAGCAGTGACATCACTTTCACCCTGCCCATGCTCTTTTCCTCTCTTTAGCAGGTGACAAAAGTTAACAGGAACTGGTAATTTCGGTGAAGCGGGAGCATTAGCGCACGAAGCATAGCACGCTCACCTGCAGTCTAAGCATCGCGAGCTAACTCACTGCTAACCACGCTAATGGCCGAGCGCTTGGGTTAACCGCTGACAACCCTCGACGTCTGACAATGATTAGGCAGGGAGGTCTGCAGTACAAGAAGTGGGGAGGGGGGGAGGGGTGGTAGGAAAAATAGATGAAGTCCCTAAACGTTGGGTATTCCGTTGAACTTTTCCCTGAACTCCACTCTGCGTTCACACACAAGCTGAGCACATAACGCACAACACATTGTGTGGGGTTGCCTCAGTTTGATACTGTAGGTTTCATGACAAATCTGTCTGGCTTCGGCATCGGTCGGTTGGTCAATGTTTTGCTAACATCGGCACCCTGCCCAACACTGACAGGTTTCCTGTGGTTGCGTCACAGAGGGTGTCAATGTGAAATCGCTCACCCTCACTGAAAACAAATTGAGCTTGCTGACGAGAGGCAACTTGTCACCTAGCTTGAAATGACTGCATGTCATATAGTCATTAGTCCCACAGACAACCTCTATATGTCTCACAAAACTCACAGAAATCCCCTCGTAACCCTAGCCAGCGATTGAACCCCCCTTCTAGGATGGGCATGGTGAAATATATTGACATGGTAGAAGACCAGCCTGTTGGGGCCAGCATGTCAAATGTGGTTCAAATGTGGATTGATATGGGATCAGCTTGAGCTCCTGGTCCAGCCATAGTGTGCCAAGTGTCCTCTCAGTCAGCAAAAACACCATTCATCTCTATGTGCCCTGGCCACAACCAACAGTTGGGTGCAGTCAGTGGAGCAGTCGGCTGTGCCCTGTACAACCCGGGCACAAAACAGCCCTGCCACGCTGATGCATGCCATTGGCGTCCAATTGTGCTTCTTTTTACTTCGAAACAAAATGGCGAGTGTTGTGTGTGATGCAGGCCGGAGACGGGACGAGGGTGTGCAGAGAGAGAGAGAGAGAGAGAGAGAGAGAGAGAGAGAGAGAGAGAGAGAGAGAGAGAGAGAGAGAGAGAGA
>JAOEHI010000260.1:0-13955 GCA_025447815.1 Percopsis transmontana
GTGTGTGTGTGTGTGTGTGTGTGTGTGTGTGTGTGTGTGTGTGTGTGTGTGTGTGTGTGTGTGTGTGAGTGAGTGAAAGAGAGTGACTCAGATTACTTGATTTGCTCGTGATCAAAACTAAGCATATCATGTTCAGAATAGGTTTGCAGACTTTGCTTCTTTCCACTGTTTAGGTGGACAATTCAATCTTTATACCGTATATAATTTGTACAGAAGGGTTAAACATATGACACAAAATCTTGTTGCATCTAGCGGTTGTAGTCGCCACTAGATGGGGCTGTTACAAATGCATTCACTCCAGTCTCGCTGTCCGCACTCCTCGATTACGTCGTATTGTCCAAATAAATAATAATCTGTCCCCGGTCAGTGTTGATCACGGTTCATACACAACACGAATGTTCATACACAACACGAATGTCCACAAAAGTGTGGGTGGCTGTAGGGGGAGGGGCAGAGAACAGTGTGAGCCTAAGAGAGCTAGAGGGGAAGTAGTAGAGAGGAATGCAAGCTCTCTGAGCTTCTAATCAAAGCAACGTTTTGTAATGCTGTTTTCAACCACAAGGGTAGTTTCAGCCACAAAACAGTGTCCCTTTTAAGAAAAGACTGCTAGTGTAAAAGACTAGTGTATGAGATACGTTTCTGTGTTCAGTATCATAGAGCCTATATAAATGAACATAATGCTCTGCTTTATGGTTTGTTATGTTTTATTATTGTGTTGTGCAATATTTTGGCTGCAGCTTCTCCCAGAGTAAGTCATTTTATTTGGTTTGGTTAATTGTTATTAAAGCTACATGCACCTGCCTGAATAAATTAAATTAAAAAAGCCTATTCTAAATGAGTCATTAGTGAATACTTCAATTCACTGGCCACAGATAGCAGAAAAGAAATGTTTACACTGTATCAGTTGAAGAGAAAAGCAGTTGATGAAGAGCTCCTGTGAAAGTGGCTCTGCTTAGATATTATAATATAATGATAAACTTGTTTTATTGCTCGCTTCCCCATTATTACTAACTCTCCATTACATTCCCGATAGACAATACTGTATCTTGTTTTATACATTTCTCACCTTTCACAGACTTGTGGCTATTACTGTGTGTATTTATACTCTAAATGTAATGTGTTAATAACATTTATTTGTTTTGTTTTGTCTATGTTGCTGGGTTATTGAGTGTATTGAGGGTGTGTCACGTTGGGCCTGAACCAAAAAAGAATTCAACCAGCTTTAGGGTCACGTACTGCCAGGAAACGAAACATGGGGAATCAATAGTCCTCATTTGTTGGCCTAACTGAGCCATGTCTTCATTTGAATCAATCCAGTTACTGCCCCCATTTTGAAAATCACCAGTGATTTCTCTCTCTGCTTTGACCTTGGTCAGAATATTATGTCCTCTGTTTGTCACAGTCTATACGACTGCCAGCTATGTATCACATCCTGTGTATGTTAACATCCTGTCTATACAGGCTGTGGTTAAAGCAGACTATTTACAACAAGAAGAAGCAATCTTTTCACTGCTTTCCCCTTTGTGGCCATAAATCCAACAAGATTCAGTATAATATTACAAATGGAGTTCACTGAATGATGTGATTTCTGTGAAATATATATAGTCACGTAAATTGATTTCCAATTTAGCTGTTCCACTTTTATCTGTCTCCAGGGCCAAAAGGAACACACAAGGAACAATCATAGATTATAATCACAGGAGAGCTAGAATACTTCGCTCCACCCAACTGCAGCAGTGGGCATGGGTGTTAGCATGATTAGAATGAGAACTCTCACACATTCTCAGCGGGAGCGCCGAAGGATCTGGAGTAGGGGAAACTCAACTGAATGGGTTTCTGTGAGAGGTTAGTCATAGAGCCTTTGGGACTTTGACTAAAACCCCACCCAGGGATGTTTTTTGTTGGTATTGTGTTTCTCCACCCCCATCAGTGTAACAATATCCTGCAGGGATAAAATGTTGTGACAGACAGAACAAGCCGCACACACAAAGCCTGACACCATGGCATATTCTGTTTCTCAAAGAGTCTGAAGGCTTTTATCTTTAAAAAGCACAAGATCTCAGGGCAGGGATAGATCTACGACTCAATTCTTGAGTAGCCTATTCTTGAAATTCTTAATGATCGTCTGGCCTGTCGCTGAAATCTCCAGGAGTTCCTTTCAGATGGCTTTTTTAGCTCCCCGGACGCGTATTGGGCCATTTATTCTCCAAACGGCCTGTCAGCACTTCCCGATGAGCTTATTTCTCCTCGTCCCCTGAAGTGCTGCGATCCCTCTGCCGTTACTTTCTCTTTTCATCTGGGGTTTGATTTCACATAGAAAGAGGAACCGTGCCAGTGTTCCTCTTGTCTTGACAGCTATGCGGACGCTGTGAATGAGCCGTTGTTGGACCGCTGTAGCGTTGTGGGTGAATTGAGATATCAGTGTTGCGGCTAGTCTAATAAGTGTAATAAGTCTTATATAAATAAGTCTAATATAAGTGCAAATTAGAACGTTTTCTCTCACAAAACCTCATCTTTTCAGCCTCCCTTTACAGCCTAGCAGCCATTGAGTTAATGTTTAATACCACATTCAAGGCCATCTCTCCCAGACACAATGAGACTTCCAGACACAAATGATCTTATCTCAGCCGGGACTGTCTCCATTTTATTAAGCTATACACACTATGGCAGATGGTGAATAATTACTTGTGTTGCTTAAGCCTGTTGGGTATTGTTAATAAATTCTACACTTATTCAATTTAGTGAATAAAGAGATGTATTGGAAGTTGACCATGCTTTCTACCCTGCTACAGTATGTTTTGTTGAGTGTGCTCCACTCTGTCCTGTTATTGTCAGTCCGATTGAGAGCAATGTGGAAGTCAGGCGTGAACTTTCCAAAATATCCATCCATCCACTGTAGGGTTTTTATGGGACAACCTGATGAAGAAATACAAATGCATTAGGCCTCATATCAATCATGTCACACTCCAACCTCACAACTGCCCCATATCTTATGATACAATCCTTCAAATTCTACTTTCAATTATAAATATTCATAAGAAGCTTGCAGATGGCACTGGAACATCTCACTAATTATATAAACCACAAAAATGTGCACATTCTGATTTAAAGTAGCACACAGTGTATGGTAAAATATTTACCTTTGATAGAATACAGTTAATATTGGAACTAAACTAATATCATAACAGTGGTATAAGGAATATACTGGCACAGGAACTGATGATACAATCCTTCAAATTCAAACTCTTCAAATTAAACTTTCAATGATAAATATTCATAAGAAGCTTGCAGATGGCACTGGAACATCTCACTAATTAAATAAACCACAAAAATGTGCACATTCTGATTTATAGTAGCACACAGTATATGGTAAAATATTTACCTTTGCTTCCATCATCCATCCACATTCATGGTCTCATTATCATGTCTTCTGTAAAATGATATATGGGGGGGCAGTAGCCTACATGGTTATGATCTGCCAGCTGGATTCAAGCCAGTCCTACATTCAACCGACCTTCAGAAGCTTTTGATTATGCAATTCCACCAGTTAGCTGCGAGGCACTGACATTCACTGTAAATTAGATGCTTACCCTGCACTCCGTTGCAAACACAGCCTTGACAACGCATACGGCTTATTTGACCTCAGGAATGATGTAACTGAAGAGGAAAACACAGGGTACAATGTTTACCTTTACCTATCCTGATGTGTTCTGCTAAAACATACTGATAGTGTCATAAAAATAAATTCACAATTCCCAGGTTCCAGTTGTTTGTTTGTTTAGCCTCTATGTTAGCTATAGAGCTCGTTTGCATATTACATCCTGCTGGAGAATTTTACACCCATTTTATGTTCCTTTTATGATACCTCATTAAAGACACGAAAAAAACACTTTTATTTCTCTGTAACCATGGTGGATACGATACACACAGCCTGGAGCTACGTGTTTAAATGTTAAAGTTCAGTTTTATTGAGCGATATTAAAACTCTGACACCATCTTGTTATGTTTATGCAAATAGAACCCATTACAATTTGGGATTCAAATAAAAAAAACTGGTCAACAATGACAACAATCAAAACTTGGTTCCTGCCGCATGATGATGATGATGATGATGATGATGATGTTTTACAGTAGAAATGAGTTAATGCTAAAAGATCATAATCCTTATACATGTAGCATCTTCACATCACTAACCTTTGGAGCAGTTTACAGTTTCATTGTCTCTTTCACCTTGCTGCTGATCATGTCCTATTACTGTACTACAATTAACTGTGTTGCTTTTATCGTCATTGTGTAATTCAGATTAGAACATTTCTAGCATGAAAGATTGCAAAATGTTATTCAAATCGTGTATAACAGGCACACCCATAGCAGTCTCCATTTTATCGGAGACATGCTCAAGAGCTAAACACACACATTGATTTTCTGCCATTGGCAAGGAGGTCAAAACTTTTGTGGTTCACTCGTTTTGCCTTAGCGCGTTTTGACTAATTATGTGTCTGGTGGCAGGCAGTTTATTATGGTCTTGAGCGTGTCTCCAGGGCATGGTGGAAAAACAATGAACTTCAGCACAAATGATACTTGATGATAACATCTACAGTATTTTGACATAGAAGGCAGCAAGTTCTCTGTGTGGAACAGCTTGTGTCATAGGTTTTCTTCAAAAACAACACAATAGAATGCCAAATCCATTATTACAAAACCAATATATGTTTCTTCAATGTGTGAATATTCATGTATAATAATAGCACTTTTCTGTGTTAGGTTTGGTTGACAATACTAGACATACAGTTCATTGTCAGCAGTTTGGTATTTATAAGATTTTTACAGTAATATGTAGTTGTATGTTGTTAGTCATCACCAATACTTGTTCATGTTTGTAGAGCTTAGAGTTAATATGTTTAGGCACCTATTTTAAATACAATCAATAGTTGTAACTTACTGTGCTGTTTTCGAATTGTATTTTCCTATATTGTTTTGAATTATTAATCTAAGCAGTTGCGGTTTTAAAATGGGGGCTGCTGGAGTCAGTGCAGTTGGACACCGGTTTACAGCCACAGGTTGGTTTACCTCTCCTGATGTGCTCCACTAGCCGCTGCCTGGCGTTTACTGAGGCATGATGGAGAAACGACAGGGAGGCAACAAGCCCTGTAACACTCATCTGGAGATTAGTCAAGTGTAGAATTACTCAAACTGCGGTTGGTATTATACTGTCTAGGTACAGAAAGACCCCCCCCCCCCACCGACTTTTATGACATTACTTTTTCACATTTACTTTTGCATGTTGTCCTTTCACGTTTCTTCTATTCTAGTTTATCGGCCCTGAGCAGGTAATGTGCTAAACCTGACCATTCACCAACTCCTCTCCCAATATATAAAAATGTCAAATTACACGACCCTGTCTTTTTTCAAAACACACCACCGATTCTTCAACAGTAAACAGACATCCTTAATCATTTAATTTGTAGTCAAAGAAATACCGGAAATAAAATAATCTTTGCAAATAAGAAAATACAATACTACTACAATACTACTATACTTCGCATAGTGTAGTTACTGTACATAGTGAGAATGTCACTATTTTATTGAACATTGTTTTTTTATTCTGATAACCTTTAAACCACGGTTGACATTATTCCTGTAAAAAAAAAAAAAAAAATCTCAGCGGGCAATAAAAAGAGCTAAATGTACTGGAACATATTGAGTGTACAATCTCGTCTGGAATGTTCTGTTACTGGGAGGGAAATGGAGCAGGTGCAGGTGATGAGAGAGAGAGAGGGAGAGGGGGGGGGGGGGGGGGTTCGTTACATCAGCCACTTGTCCTTCTCCTTGTTAAAGTGCTATGCCCACCTGCGCGTGAGCTCCAGGTAAAGGTCTGGCTGGTTGGGCAGGTAGTCTAAGTAGAGGCGGGTCACCGTCTTCCTGGGCACCGCCTTCTCGATCTGCGTGCCCTCGTGCCACTGGTTGAAGGAGGTGACGGCGACGACCTCCGGGCGGACGGCTAGCGCCGCCTGCAGGGACGTCTCGTAGTAGCGCCCGTTGACGCGGTTGCGGGTGCTGTGGTTGTTCCAGGGCCGCACGGCCGTGTCCACGTACCCGGGGCCCACGCTGGGCACGAACAGCAGGTTGTTCCCGTCGCAGAAGGCCTTGATGGACTTCCAGTTCTGGTGGGAGGAGCCGAAGGAGAAGCCGTTGGAGGCGAAGTAGGTGTACATGCCGTCGAAGCCACCCGCCTGGATGTCGTGCTTGTGTCGCTCCTCGACGATGAGGGCAAGGAAAATGCCGTCGTACGGCGTCCCCCGGAGGCTGTGAGAGCCCTTGGGGGTCAGGAGCTCTGCCCAGGACTCGGGCGGGGTCAGGTAGGAGTCGTAGATGTAAAACAGGGGCAGAACGCGCCCTGTGCTGGACCTGAATCTGTAGAAGGCGCCGTGCTTTCCATATCTGAGAAATATAATGCAGAGGAAACGTTTTAAAAGAGAACACATAAATGGGATAACTCATGTCTCCATATTCTATAACTGGATAACATTAGCGGGAGAGAGATTACAACCTAGCGCACAGCGTACAACAATATTGTGTATCCTTTGTTAGCTAAGCGCCCACTCTCTCTGCATCTCCTCTTCGCATGCAGACGCCACTGTCATTTTTATAAATATTGGAAGCCCAGAAAACTGATTTGACTCAGATCACACAGGGCTAGGCTTTGCTATAACTGCGGTCTATTATTATGATAAACCCAGCATTGCTGAAACACCTTTGACCAATTCCCACTTCTATTCCTATAATGAGAACAGTAAATGAGGTTTCATTCGAGATCACATTTGAGCTTATTAGATGCAATATATAAATGTGTTATTCTCATAGCCTTTTCCCTTGGCGGTATCAAATCCAACAAATGTAATTCTTAGTATTAGATAAGAGAAATCATAATATAGTCCACAGGATTAGAAACAAATGCCTTTAGGGTACAGCCACGCAGTGATGCTAGCAGGCCAGAATAGGCTAGCAGCTGAGCTATTCCAGTGAGATCACCACACGGAGACTATATTTCACTAGCTAGACCTTAGCGTCCCCCTCAAGGCCCCCAGAGAGTTCGCGTTTCACCAGATCTCTGCACTTCTAACGTCAGAGGAGACTGATATGGAAAGCAGAGATCTGCCCTTTGGCAAGTTAGAGGAAAGGCTGTATTTTGCGCCAATAGGCTTCTGGGAGAGTGTGGAGCTTGTGAGGCGGGATAGACAGGTTTAAAGCTGAAATATGGAAGGCCAGCTTACTTGTCAATGATGTATCGGATGTTGTCATGCACGCTCTGGTCCGTCCGTCCCTTGTAGGGCTGTATGTGAAATGCCACCTGCAACAATACAGTGGGAACAGAAGGTTAGAATGCAAGGGAGCGCAGTAACATCCAACGGCACACGTAAACACATAGAACAGAATAATACGAATAGTCCACAATGAACTACAACTTGTGCTCTAGGTTTACACGTAACTGGTCATGAGTTCACCCATTTGGTATACGACCCGTACTTTTAAAGCCCCTGGAAACCCAGGAGTTTATTTGGCTCATAAATCAAGCTTCTCTGGTCGAAGCTGGATTAAGTTGTGATGCACTTATGATGTTAGGATGTATATTCTCAACAATCAGTCAAAATAGAAGGTGTCAGTTGTTGTTGCACTGATGCAAGAACCCTGCCTTAGGCGAGAAAGATGAAGCAGTGTGTGTGTGTTTGTCCCCAGTATGTGTTTGTTTAATCAGTATGATCATATGATCAGACACATAAACAACTTTAACAAATGTGGTAAATAAGATTGACCCTGTTTTACGGCCTACACAGGAAGAATGTTTACCTGTCTACGGTAGCACTTCTATTGACTGATGGTTTGGGTGGTTTACTCCCAGCCGATAGGTCCTTGGTTCGATCCCCGATAGGCCTGGCCTACTACCTGCTTCTTATAGACTCTGTCTCCCTGGGAAAAAGCTAAATGATCTCAAATCTATGAACTATCAAAGCTTGCCCATTGGCATTAATCAAATGTACCCATTGTTTTATTAGCCGCAGTTGTGTTTACCCTCCTATGATCCGTCTGTGAGTAGGCTCTATTGTTTTACTTACAGGCCAAACATTTCATTTGTAGGCGCTAATTATCTGCCAGCCCCGTCTGTGAGACAAACTACCGAGGAGCCATTTCCACTAGTATATCTCCATGAAAAATGATGCTACCTTTTATATGGAGGTTGTGCGTCTCCGCGTGCATGCTTAAATATCACACTCCTCAGCATTCTCCTAGAATAACAGGAATTCTAAGCACAGAACAAAGCGAGCCCATCGATCTGGACAGATGAAGTGTATCACAGCTAGCTGGGTGAATCACTCGAAACATTAAGCTCCTGGTCCTCAGACAGAGTACAGGCAGCACTGCATCCTCTCTGTCTCTCTCTCCTTCTCTCTCTCTCTCTGCTATAAAGACAGCAAGAGACGAGGCAGGAGATGGTATCTAAGTTTAGCTGGCAGGATGTTGGGGATTTCTGGAAAATGGAGATGGTGGGGGGGCATGGGGGGCATGGGGGGGGGGGGTGGTGTATCTAAAGAGTCAGGGAGACTCAGATGCTCTCCGGCCTGTCCTAGAAGAAGGCTCTGCCCTGTGTTGCCGTCTCTCAGCAGATTCATATCTCACAGGAGAGGCCCTTCCACTGAGAATGGGAGGATTCGTTACAGGCAGCTCCCGCGGGAAGGGAGGAGAATGCCCGTCAAATGTTTTTTCCCCAGCCTGATGTGACTCAGACACGGGGCTCCGCAGAAATGAGCATTTAGGATCCCGCTCGTCTCTTCTTCTGCCCATGACGCATACGTTGCTATGGAAGGCGCTGACAGTTCATTCTGCTCCCAAGGACCACTGCTATGGTAATTTGCTTTGGTCAGAAACAGAGGAAAACCAAGAGCACAACACAGACACAACTCTAGCCGTTAACGTGAGAGAGCGCAGCGGGCCCCAAACGCCCACACCGTCTTTCAAAAGAGCCTGCAAGGTCTTTATAAACAGTTTCCATGGTAACGTGCCGGCGTTTGGCACTGCGTTAGGGGGGGTGTCAGACATATCTACTGGTCGGCAAGCGTGAGACGATAGCAAGGTGAGATGCCGTTCGCTCTCCGTCTCTTCTTCTACTGAATAAACCGCGCATGAAGAGCGCTTTGTTCGCTGGCATCCACAGTGCTCGGAGATGGTGACAGATTCTCCTATTTACATTTCGGTCCTGCGGTGCAGACTCGTTAGAGTACCAGAACAAGGCACTTTAGATGGAACCCTCGGAACAGAACAGTAATGGCTTGTTTTCCCTTTATATGATGGAAACACCAACCTCAGGCACTAGCTCGCTGTTGGAAAACACAACACTCCTTTGTGCATTTCAAGCTTTTATGAAACTAGGTTGTTCATCCATTCATCCGTCCAGCAATCTATCCACACACACACACACACAGACACCACTCACATGTATTGAATTAGCCAAACCTGCATGCAATGTCTTTGACGGTAGTAGAAAACCGTAGCACCTTGAGGAATCCAAACATACTGAATAAACTTGGTAAGAAGCGACAAAACAACATGAACAATGAGGCCTAAATGACTATAATCAAATTGTTAATAATGTCTTATACCTATACTATAGTACTATAAAGGGAAATATAGTCTGCTGAAATCTCAGGGTGAAGAGGAACAAGCTAGAAAGCCCATTCATGTGCCAAAGCCACAGTGAGATTATGAATGACGTGAGGACATCACAAAATGTATGAGAAAATACTATGTACACTAACACACCCACCCACCCTCTCCTTTCTTAGTCGTCGATCTGGTGCACTCGTCGGAACAGTGCAGCATTAGCCTATATACCTCAGGTCAGCTGTGAGACCCGGGGCTGTTGTTGTGCAAGTCTCATACTGAGACGGAGAGACTCGATTTCCCAGCATTCACTTCACTATATCTATACCTATACTTCTAATAGGTATAAAAAGGGGGCTTAGGAAGAATTTTGGGTCTCTGCGATAACAAGCCCTTATTATGCGGACTCAATCGTCTGATCTCCGCTGGTCTCAAGCATTGGCAGCACGTTAAGGATTTTTGTGGTGCAGATGTCCCTCGCCACGGCTGGCAGCACAATTCCCTGCCAGTTTCATGAACAAAAATAGCAGCACATTTTGAGACACCCCTCACACAAGCATCCCCCAGTCAACCACCACCATGAGCTCAGCACAATGGTAGAGAAAAAAGGAAAGTAGATATACCGGTTGTCTCACCAGTTACCTTGATGCTGTGCCTGTTAGCGGCATCCATCACAGCAGGGACCAGGTCTTCGGTGGGCTCGCCGTGGTTGTCGGCCACTCCGGGAGGGTACCAGGACAGTACCAGAACCCCTACAACACCACAACACGGATAAAGTCTGCTGCCAATGCAGCCAGGCACAGAGTTTGAATGCTTTTTTTTCAATTCCTTTGCAATGTTGTTGGAGGTTACATGAAAAAGGGAACAGTACTGGAGGATTTGAAAGGTATAGCTGAGAAACGGTCACTTCTTGGTGACTGCATGCCATTCAGCCTCTGGAGTAGGCGGGTTGCTGGAAACCTTACCTGCTGCAGCTGCCTCTATCTGGGCCATGTGGGACTCTAACACGTTTGGGTCTCTGGAACTGTATGGCCCCAGTTCAGGGTAAAAACTTGAGGCAATATCCTCTGGTGGCGTGTGCCTTCCTTGAGCGTGGCTGGCTGCAATCTTAGGGTCCCAGTGCGGGACCAAAACGTGGTCCCAGTGAATGTATTTGTTGTCCATCTTAGGAGACCCGTACCAGAGGTAATAAAATATGTGCACATCGTAGAATATGCTGTAATCGCGATCCGATTTAGTGAAGACGACCTTAGTGTCGCTGGCCAAGTGGGACTGTATTGGCGACACAACCAGGTCTTTGACATCCTGCCTTCTCCTCTCGGATCTCTCCCCCACGAATTCCATTCCCGGAGCCAAGTCTGAAAAGCCATCGCTGGGTTTCAGTGTTCTCAGGCCCATCATCGTCCCGAATATGAACAGGGTAAACAAGAAAAGTGCAATGAAAGCTTTCTTGCGCAACCGTGTCATTGTCGCTGTCTATGGTCCTGCAAAGTGGAGCCTGGAGCGCTGCCTGCATGCAGAGTAAAGTAGACCCAGGGAATGTTGCTGTTTCCGATTAACGCGAACTCCTGCCCATTAATGCTGTCTCGTCTGTCAACATGAACTGGCGTCGAGCTAGTGGCACAGGTAACGGCTAAGAGATGCTCGAAAGGCGTTCAGTCACTGCAGCGGTAGGAGTTCAGAGAGCCAAGGTTCATGGATTAACATGCATAAAAACCAAAGCAAATAAATGTCACGTAGGCAATCACGATATTAATAATAAAACTGTGTAGTTTAAAATAAAGCGCATCTTGCTTGGCTTTTGTGCTTACCCTAAACCATCGTCTAGTCGGTTTTATTTTCCCATCTGATCCTCCTCGAGATAAAGTGAACAGAAATCGTGGAAATCATCTCATTAAACAACGTCCGTTGTCTTTGCGGTGCATGTCTGTGGGCTAAAACTAGATAACGCAGTCATGTTACCTCGATATACCATCGTCTTTCATCTGCTCCTCATTTCCTTTCGTTCAGTTCAGATGTCGGCATCATCCCATAAACGGCTCCAGCGTCGACATTATGTTTTGCAGAGACGACGTGTAGCCCACATTAGAACGATTCCTGGTGACGACTTCATGTTTTTTATTGATTAGTTTTCTCGCCATGCGTTCATTCCCGAGGGTGAAATGTTTTCCTGATGCGGGCCGTGCGGAATGGGTGGGATTAACCCCACGCAGCGCGCTGCATGGGGCCGTGCCTTTGTTTGACACAGGCCACAGTTTATCTGGGGATAGGACGGACGATAAATTAAAGACCCCAAGACCTTTTTATTTTTGTCGACAGTTTATAAAAGCTAGAGGTCTCAATTACATATTAAGACACATAAGGTAGCCTACATATAGCCTAGCGAAAGTAGGCTATAGGCTATGGACTGAATGCTATGGTAGCTACAATCTGGACTCGTTTCACACTTCACATTAAGATGAATCATCCTATTATGTGGAACAGTTGCCCGCACTGTAATTGCGAAGGTTAAAGTTCACTTTAAATCGGATTATATTGGATTTTTCTTATTGAAGGTTGCTAAAAGTCATTATAACCTATAGCTTTGTGAACATGCGTTGGAATACCACCAGTTTATTGGTGAGACAGCAGGACTAGAGACATTTACACTGTTTTACTCGCATAATCTATCCACGTCTGTTTTTCCGTAGCCTTTACACCATCATTTTGAATTTGCTGCCAGATGATCCAAATTTGATTTTATTGCTAGTGCAAATTGTTCAACTGAGATTGTTGTCTTTTCACGGCGGGCAAAGTACTTGTCCTAAGGCGACATCTAGTGGAAACTATAGAGTATTACATACATAATTTAATCTGAATAGGGCTATGATGTGCTTTCAATTTACACGTGTTGGTATTTAATCTCTCCTATAGGGGGCGTACGTCCAGTATAAACGACGATTCAGTCTCACTTAAGACATGGCCCCCACTGTTTGCAAAACATAAATTCATGACTTGTTACATTGTACAATTTACAAACAAGTTGTCAAATAATCAATAAAATGTGAAACAGTTTGGGAAACAGTTTGGGAAACAGTTTGTTTCGATGACCCAAGCCCTGGTTAAGATTTCAAATGAACCTTTGTTACAATGACGAGTAAAGCTACCTCTGCAATTTAAACTTAATTTGAAAATAACGTGCAGACTGCAGATAAATACATTTTGAACAGCAAGGTAGGGTTTATAGCCTAGCTTTGCTCAATGCAATTCTTGTTTAAATGACATCAGGTGTTTAATGTTCAACGGGCCCTTTGAAATGCTAGGTGATAGGAGCTATCCGTGGTGCTGAAATAGTCTTAATTTTATGACTCAGCTCATTTTGCTTTGCGACAGATGATTCGTTTTCTTTTTTAAACATGCAAAGTAAGTCACCGTTTGTTTATCAACGCTTCTCATCTTTCTTTTCTTCAGCTGCTCACATCTGCAGTTATTGCAATCCCCATGGACTGCGACAAAAGCCATGTGATAAATGTTCTCCCAAACGCACTCTGTCACTGTCATTGTCAACTCCATTTGAAGGATGGCTTCTCACCATTTGTTTTAGAGCGGCAACGCTAAAGTTATCAGATGGTAGCCTAGAGGCTATATTATGTTATGTGGGCCTGTATATATATATATAATCAAAATGTAATTTGACTGGTGTGTGTGTGTGTGTGTCTATATGTATATGATTTTAGTGATTAGTTCTGAAGGTGTTCTGATCTATGTAGGCTAGCAGCTCTCAGTGGTCTGCTATGGGCTTGTGTATCCCGTAAGCATATGGAAAGATTTCCATAGGATCCTAAAAGGCCTACTAACCATGTATTTGGTCGCAATTTTTTATTTTTTTTGTGGAGTGGGGTTACTACTGAAGAATTCTTTATTAGTATAATTAATCTAGTTTCATTATTTTAGTAAATGTGCAAAAGAAGGTTTTTATGCATACAAAAATACCTGATTTGAGTGAATTTTGAATCATTTCTTTTGGGGTCTTTCAAGCTTTAAACAAGCTGATTTCCAACAAGTTTAACCGACCTAATCTTATAGCTCAGTGCGTATAGCTGAAGTAAATATCTGGTTTATTGTTTGACTGATACTTCCTGGTTTTAATCAGTTGTATCACCTCTGACACTGTACAACCAGTTTCCCCTCCATAAAGGTGTTTTCCTGACTCCTGAGCAGCCTGTGTTGGGCAGTTTGTTGTGTGTGTGGTGGGTGTGTGTGTGTGTGTGGGGGGGGGGGGGGGCTTGCAGGGGTTTTTAATTGTGTTAAACAACATG
>JAOEHI010000261.1:0-14026 GCA_025447815.1 Percopsis transmontana
TGGCGACGCAACAGGGCGACGTCCATAAGAGGGGGTGCACCCTCAATGGAGATAGAAATGGCTCATTCAAAGGTAATTACAATATTATGGTTTATAATAAGGTCTTTGTACACCACTGACAACATAGTTATGGATCTTAATATTGCATTTATGTCACTAGATCCTCTGAAATATTACACACTGGACCTTTAACTCTGAGTTAGTAGGCTACACAATATAAGCGACATTTCATTGTGGAGCGCGCGTCCCTTTAAGCCGATGGGTACAAGAAGACAAGGACGCAGTAAACACTCGTCATAAACCTCATGAATACTATACGTTGCGGACTCGAACGCTGTCTGCCATCTGTGTGAATGCAACGCCCCGACATTATTCAGGGGCGCGGGAGATTGACAGCGGCGTAGAAAAACCCTAATCATGGGAAGGCCATGAAATAGAGAGAGACGCAAGAAGCTAACACACATGGCAGCAGCTCAGCACAAAATCTATCATGTGTCGGTCCTCTTCCACGGCCTGACAGAGTGTCATTATCTCCTCCGAGGTTCGAAGCAACAAAAAAAAATCTCTCTTAAAAATCTCTTAAATATGACAGAGGGCAGGGCCGCGTATTCATTTGAAAAGGTAATAGTTGCTTATCTGGGCATCAACCAGAGCGCACGCATTGTCTCTCCCTTTGCATGTGCATGCGTGCTTGCTCTCTCTCTCTCTCTCTCTCTCTCTCTGTCTTTTTCTGTCCTGTGCCTGTGGACGGACAGGTATGATGGATAGACTTGTAGAAAGAATGACTTTGAGAAGTGATAGTTTTACAGGGATGATGATGAGCGCACATCTATAAAGGTGAAATTCTGTCTGGAAAATGTAACAGCCACACGCTCACACGCCCCTTATTTCATTTAAACGACGATAAACAGTTGGCACTAGCATGTAAGCCTAACGTACACGCTATGCTGTTTGAAATTACATTGTTATATTTTCTACATTAACACAGCACTCAGAAACCTGGGCAGAGCTGGGGGGTTGTAAATGTCTACAGTCTAGCATCACAATATCTGTCTGAGATTCATTTAATCTTAGTTAGTGTATTTTTTCAATCATAATGTGACAACACTGAATTGAACACTGATATGTGAGTGTGTATAATGTGTAATCTCACACGTCCTTACTACCCTTTAACAACAATAACAACAATAAGCAGAACATATATTTCAGGTACGCTTATTAAGCCTGAATACAGTGATTCTATAGGAACAATCTTGCTGACTAATTTTTAACTGTGGCCTCTATTGGGCTCTTTGTGTGTTTTAAGTGTCAGACCATAAAACTGAAGAGGGTTGATTGTGTGTTTGTGTGTGTGTGTGTGTGCACGTAGACATCTGCATGTTATTATTTATTTTTGAGTCAGACGGTGTCCGTATTTGGCAGTTTGCCTGGCACATACAAAGTGACAGCTCACATTAGAAGGGTTTATTGCCCAGATTTCAATCCAATGCTCTATTTCTGCTTCGAGGTGGTTCGACGAGTGTCTTTCCCGGTCGCTCCTACAAGTGAAAGCTGCTTCTGAATTTATATAGGAACTGAGGCACTGTGACCTCCCCCCCCCCACATTGCAGTGTGTTTATTTTTTACATGGTGTGAGCGGGTGTGTGTATATGCATGCGGTTATGTACTTTTTATGTGTGTGCATGTGTTAACTTCTGTCTAGTTGTTTTTTCTTCCATGTTGTGTTGTGTGTTTGTGTGTGTGTGTGTGTGTGTGTGTGTGTGTGTGTGTGTGTGTGTGTGTGTGTCACCTGGGTTTTAAGAAAGCCCTGTGATGTGTAATGGGTGGCTTCCACATCTGAGCACACAGCCAAATAAGGGCTCAGCTGCAAGTCTCCCACAGATTGGGGATTTGGTTCAGGCAAGAGTTGTTAATTCATCATTTTCACCAGCCACAGTTCCCTAGCCCTTAACCACCATCAAGATGCGCTGACTGGCATTCAGCCTGTCTGTGGGAGCAAACGCTTTCAGGTATGGCCTTAAGGCTAAATATAGTTAGAATGCCGTAATTCACCTCGACAATACAGAAGTAGGCTTATTAACTGGTGAAATGTAAAGGCTCACTGTAAAGCAAAAGTAGTCAGTATTTCACATGTCAAGGATGGTGAGATGATGACATTGTAAAGAAATGTAATGTACATAAGTATTTAACCTTCAAATATATTATATACTGGATTTGTTTGTCCATGCAGAATTCCTGAGCAGAAATAGTGTTTAGCCTCTAATCACCATGAAATCCTTCAGTGAGGCGAACCAGCCTACTAGCCTACAAAAGTCGCCAGTTCTGTTTGAATTCAGAATCCAGAGTCCATTTTATTTGCCAAGTACATTTGCACATAATTAAAGGAATGGGTATCCTTTGGCACATACTGCATACAGTACATGCGTGCACATGACTTGTGTCTATGTGTTTGGCTAGGTTAACACTGCAGGCCTTATGTACACCCAGGTTACACTACCCCCTAAATCTATGATTCAATGCAAGACATGCATAAAAAAAAGAGGCTTGACCTCTTTTTGCACTCCACTCTAAAAAATGAATTGAGTAAATAAAATTTATCAGGCAAACTGTCTCTAAAACACGTCTTCGAGGACACTGTCGGCACTGCAAGAGAAAAACATAATCAAGGGCAGTTTATTCACTAAACGCAAAAAAATATGATATATACAAAAAAGATATGCATTGTGTGCTTCATAAAAACAGATTAAATTGAATACAAAAACTTTTATAGACTGTATGCAACAGAGATAGAATAAACCACTGCACATATAAATATAATATCTATATACAATTACATTAATGTTTAATACATTTATATTTATATATGTTTTAAATTATTTCATATATACTTTTTTACATTTTTGATATTTATATTTATATTATTATATTTACAAGAATATGCAGTGGTCTCTTCATTTTTTCCATGGCTTTATATATGGATACAGCCATGGAAAAAATGTCTCAGCAGCAAAAGTCTTCATACCCAGCAGAATCACTAGGTTGTCGAAGTGTACTTGTGCAATGTGACTCCATTGACAATAAGGCTGTTGGGCAAGAAAAGAGAAACATCAAATTCAAGATACCTAGCCTTAAAAGTCCTTTAATTAAGTGTGTTTTATTATTTCTGAAAGCTCTAAAAGTGTTGTTGTTGGCTTTGGGCAAGAAATTTAACTTTAAGTAATTAAACAAGAAATTACAAGGGCAGGATAGTCTAGGGGTCTAGTTGTTGGACTCCCAGCCAGAAGGTCGTGGGTTCGTTCCCCAGAGATGGCCTACCTGTAAGCATCCTTGAGCAAGATGCCTGACCCCTAGCTGCGCCATGGTGCTATTATCCAAAGCGACTTACAATTACATGCATGTAATTGTAAGTTGCTTTGGATAAAAGCGTCTGCTAAATGACCTAATTGTAAACTTTTAAATGAAATAATATATGGTCTTGATTGTAATGATAGATTGTAATGTGACTAGGGTGAAAAAACCTTAATTAACAGATAGAACTATTTTCTGTGGCGTGGCGGCACATGTTTTGGTCATATGACCCTGATGTCTTTAATGAAGCAATCTCAAATGCAATGAGAAGGAATCCCTTTGACGAGGTGTCAAGATACAGGGCTACAATAAGGTCAAAGAAGTGGTAGTGACCAATCTTTTCCGGTTTCCTTCAAAGTGCGGCAGTGAATAGCGTGTTGTCGGAGATGTTGTCGGTAGTGAATATGACCTCCTGGCTTTTCAGCGATCTGTGACCCTGGGTCTCCTAAAAAGATATGGAAAACTACCTCTTGGCCATGGCAGAAGATCTTTGATTGCAAAATCTGTCACTCAAGATTCTGCAAGCCTGCGAACAGGGGGGACCGTTTCCACCGATGCAGATGGTGTGCCAAGCGCACTGTATATGCATGTGAGAAGTGTGATGCACCTCTCCACATTGAATGCTTCAAGCCTTTTAATGGAGAGTGAAGTAACCGATGAGCTGTGGTCTACTGTTTACTCAAATTTGTTGAAACTGTTTTATGAAACTGTTTTATGAAATAAGTACATTGTTGTCACTGATAGTGCCCTACAGTATGCACTGCCCTAGTCCAGTATGTTTTGCACTAAGTTTTAAGGCACAGTTTATGTCTGCCTGCTGTGACATGCTGTAGGTTTGAATATATATATATATATTCAATATATATATAGAATATATATTTTTTTTTAATGAATTATTTTATTCTTTGCTTGAACTTGCTGGATGATATATATACCTGATTCATATACCGGCAATGATGTTTGTCACTGTTAGGTCCAAGTTGATGTTTTTGTAAATGACTAGGCACTTTTTTTTTAACTAAAAGATTGTTAAATGGAAACCTATTGACAATACAATGGAATGTATAAGATATGACTTATCCATGAGATGGATTAAAAGAAAAACATGCTTCACTTTTATACTCTTAAAATGTAACATTTATAATTTTGTATTAAATGTGATAAGTGGTTTTCACAATGGTTTCATTAACTCTTTTTTAAAAACGATGTTTAGCCAGGAAGGAC
Organism: Percopsis transmontana; assembly: GCA_025447815.1. Lineage (NCBI taxonomy): Eukaryota > Metazoa > Chordata > Actinopteri > Percopsiformes > Percopsidae > Percopsis > Percopsis transmontana. Next base: position 4,573 of record JAOEHI010000261.1, read on the forward strand.
AACCAGCTTTTTCCTAGATAGCAAATGCTGCACAATAGAAAGGTATTGTAGCAAACCTCATGATATATTTTGAAGTCTCAAGTGTGTATATACAGAGAACACTAGAGAAGGTGCAGCTCATATATTATCAGAGGGTGATTTCATTCAGAAGCAATTGCTTCATATGTGGATCATGTGGTTTGAAGAGAAAACGCAACCGTTGGACTAGACTGACAATACAGTATGTGCCATACATATGGTTTGTTTGTTTGTTTCTTGTAGTTATAGTATAGCTGTAGTTACAGCTTTGTCCATGGTGGTGAGAGAGCGCAGTGTCCGTTACCGTAGCAACATTTTTCCTGGAACTGTACTATCCAGTACAGAAACACTCCACCGTAACCAAGAAAATACAGATAAGTTATCCTATGTCAATATGTATTTTAGTGTTCTTGTGCTCTCTATGTGGAATGTTTTTCGAATAGAAACATTAACGTTTTAAATTAGAATTAGATATGACAGTTCCAATTCTGTGATCGTCCTATATACACATGACATGGACTGGTGTGTGAACACATTCGTAGTTACCATCTATTCTGCCCATCTGTCTCCTTATCTCTTTCTCTCTGTTAAACATAGTGGAATTTTACTTACCTGTCTCCATCTGCCAAAACGCCTACCAGTTCCTTACATAAATTAAACGTCTGTCAACTTTCCTAAAGTCCCTTTCTATCTGTTATGCACATTTTAGGCTACCTGTTTTATTCCCCGTGGTTGGATTTGTGAGAATTAAAAAAACAGGATATTTCTTGAGTCATCTCAACTGTCTTGTTCAGCGTAATAAGCTCTACTGTAACTATCCTCTGTGTAGTCTATTCCTGTTCTTTTTACAGATACATTTCTCCCAATAACTGGTTTATTTTACGTAAAAACATGCAAACAATTAAAAAGAAAAATGTCAACCTGTATCTGCTACGCCTCTGCAAACCCTGTCTGTTCCTCTGAACAACAGAAAATGAGAGTGAGTTAAATAGAGGGAACATATTGTACGTTGCTTACAACTAACCCGGCTCACACAATTTTTCTTAAAAGCTCCCAAAACGTAAATTGATCTAAACTTTGGAATAAACAGCTTTAACAGACTTTTAAGGATCACCACTATAGGCATTGTGCTTAATAATCATGTATTATTTCAACGATTTGGGTTTATGACTGTGTATTTTATTTTTTGTAATTATTGACTTGGTGTGTGTATTACTGCATTGTGCAGTGATTGTGCATGTATACGCGTATAGTGTGCCCTCTAGGTTGTGAGGGTCTTTGGATCAAAGGTTTGAGACATGTTGGTTCGGTGGTAAAAGGCGGCAGGAGAAGGCCAGAGTGAGGAATCTTTTAATGTAATTGGCCTTGGAGGTAATGGAGGCATTCATCGCCCTATAGGCCTGCCATCGCGCTCCCATTCCAATCATTCCCCGCTTATTCCAACTCATTAAGCCTCCACTGAGACTGGTCAAGCAGTGAGGGAAGGAAACAGTAGGGGGAGGGGGGGGTTCATTCCACTTTTAAAGTACAGCGTGTTTCTGTTCTCGTGATGCCTCCTATTAAATGGGGTCTAACTGATAGAGAAGTGTTAATGGGGCAAGAGATGTAAACAGCGGGGAGCCCGTCACCTAATTAACATCTCTCTCTTCTCTCTCTCTCTGACTCTCTCTCTCTGATACAACTTCTCACGGGGGGCTGATCTGTTGAAAGTGGTCTCGGCGATGTCCATGGGTCAACATCAGCCAGGTTCAGCGAGCAGTGGCACGGATAGAAATCCCACTTAAGCGCCCCTTAAGTAATATGAGTGGCAGATCACAGCAAGAGCATTGCCATGCAAAGTGTGGAGTAATGCTGTAATGCAAATGCTACTGTTAATCAACCACGCCGCTAAACAACTATAGGAACATAACATAATACGGCATTAGCCCATTATGTTGTATATTCTGTACACACCCCTGTATCCCTGCCACACACACTGACTCACAGATCAATGTTCACTGAATACCAGACCTGAATGGTCTGATGGTTTGGTTTGAATAGTATTCAAACCAAACCATCTACAGCGCTGCCTTACACTGTGACCTTTCAGTCTGTCCTAACAGGACCGGACTGGCTTATTAAAAAAGACTGATTAAAACAATATACTGTAGCTATGCAGCCTCTGAAATGGAGACCAGTGGGGTCTGGCAGTTAGTTGCGCATATGAACGTGTGTGTGTGTGTGTGTGTAATATTGCTGAGGGTAGTATGGATCCAAGTGCAAAGGAGGCTCGGAGACAGGAGTACTGGTAAGGAGACGTTTGTTTAATACGTGGTCGAGGTACAGGCAAGGTTTCGGTAACGGAATAACAGAATGGCAATGGTACAAAAGGGGTAAGACGTAATGCAGAGTCCAAGACAGGCAACATGTTCGATAACACGGAGTATGCACGAAGAGAACACGGAGAGAGCCGGGGGGGACCAGGTACGAGGTAATACATACAATACAATTACAAACAGACGGGAACACAGGGTTTCAATACAAGGAGAGACAGGTGAAAACAATAATCAAATCAAAGACACACAACAAAAGGAGACACAGAAAACCAGGACAGGAGCAGAGGGATGGGCTGTTACAGTGTGTATATAGGTGGACTTCACAAAGCTCTCTGAAGCACTGGGAGTTACTTGGTTGGCTCAACTTTCTTAGAAAACGCTTACCTCTGCTTTGCTGCTAGTCGGGCTTCCTCTGGTATTAAATCCTTATTTTTGTAATCTATATGTGCAAGGTTGTGTGTGTCTTGACAGTGTCTGCTTTCTGATTTCATTGGTGTATCTTGTATTGGTGTACATGCGTGAATGCGAGTGTCTGTCTCTGTGTGTGTGTGGGGGTGGGTGTGTGTGTGCGTGCGCATGCATGCATGCACGTCCATGCATGTTACGTTCTTGATCGCGTTCCCTCAGACCCAGGTTACAAGTTATTGATCGTTGTTGGGGTTACTCAAAAAAAGTAATGCATTACTCTACTTATTTACTCCCTGTAGAAAGTAATTCATTACACTACTTGTTACATTACTTAATTGCGTTACTGTTAAACCTTACATATGCCCACACATCAGCACAAATCCCTATAAGAGGACACATACAAGATCTTTCTTTTATGCTGTTTAATAAAATAATGCCACAAAGCCGACAGCAAAGTCGGTACAAACCAGCCCAAAGAGCACTTCACAGAAAAATGTCAACAAGACTCAATTGCAACTAGCCTACAAAATTGTTTGATTAGTAGCCTAACTGTAATGTGAATACTGAATTTAGGAACATTAATGCGTTACATTAGAGTTTTACAGACACATTTAATGTGATTACAGTAATGTGTTACTTTGTAAGGTGTTACCCCCCCTCAAGACTGTTGATCAGGGATTCATTTTCAGTGTATCTCTCACTCTCATGCCTTTTGTTGTTCAGACATCCCTCCCTCCCCTTCCGCCTGCTCTCAATCTCCTCTGGCCTTTGGAAGATGCTTAGAAGTGCCCCTCCATCTCTAAATTCACAATGATGGAAATAATACATTTAGAATTAAGGGCTGGTATTTCTGACTGTGGTTAAAGTGGCGGCTGAGAGTGGCAATAGGTGCATCACTCTCAAGAGTAGACTGAAAAGAGCAGTTCACCGCCACATCAGTGTTTGGAGCAATTGCTCTCTGACTCCGCCCACACCACGCCCCCCTACTACTAATTGGCTGCTTTACAGCCCGACGCTTTTAGTGGTGAGCCCGACAGAGGCCACAATAACAACGTAAATGTGGAGTGAAGTGGTTAATTCCACCAAAAATGTACAATTTAAATTTCTCAAGATGAAAATTTTACTGACTATAAGCCATCTTTACAAGTCCATAAAATTGACGGTTGGCAAGAGAATGCGTGAGATGTAGGCGTGATGCGGTTCTGAATTGATTTGATTCTATATCGGTAGATTAATTTATCCTCCTGCCACATTACTTTGTTGATGAATACACTCAATAGCCTTGTTTACAAGATTATATATGGACACCCATGGAAATTATACCGTAAATGATTGCACTCTATGACTCACAGACCTTATTGGCAGCTGTGTAGTTCATTCTGGGGCTGGATCAAAGGGAGTGCCACTACTCCAGTGGCTGACACTGGCCCTAATACAGCTTGTAGTGAGACGTTCCAGCATATCTGATCACAGCTAACCATTGCTCAACCATGCCAAGAGCTAACACCTGGCAGCTTTTGGCATCTGGCATCTGGAAGGAGATGGGGAAAAAAAAATAAAAAATAAAAAAACTTTAGTCATGCTTTGCTTCTTGTGTGGAAACAGTGTTGGCTCAAACCATTCTGTCCAGGGATTTTCTGAATTATCCTCTTGCTGAGCGCAGTCTCGGAAACTACATTGAAAAATCATAATCAGGTCCCTGGGCTGCCCCGGGGGTGGGCAAGGAACCGCTCTATCTTGGTTTTCCTGACGCTAACTGTGCTATTATTAACTTTTGTGCAAGGTATCACATTTTCGGGATAGGCGAGAGCCAGAGACAACAGGAGAATAAGACGGCCGTGCTGAGGAAACGACGGAAGCTATTACCCAGGGTTCCTTGCTGCTACTCTATGTGCTGGTTTAGATGAAACTTGGCACACACCAAAACATTTTACCGGGCACTGCTGGTATCTGCCAGCAAGGCTTTGTCATGCTGACGACATTCTGAACATTTTGCTCTGTCATGGCCTCTTCTCTCTCTCTCTCATCTCTGTCATTTTGAAAGGCGTATTTGCGTATTGTCATTCTCTATCTTTCTCCCTCTCGATGCCCCTCCTCCTTCTGTCCCCACCCCATCCATTTCGCATTATTCTTCTATTCCTCCTTGTCAAACATAATCTCAGATACAAGTACAACACGGGAACTGTCCGAAAATAGCACAATAGGACAATGTCTGGGTTTTGTACAGGAATGCCCCCCCCCCCCAAACACACACACTATATCTAAATTAGATAGCCAATTTAAGCAGTTTAGTATTTTCTCTGAAAATATTTGAACAATAACTGTATTCATCCCGCCTTCTGTGATGTGAGAAAGCATCCAAATTCACTCACCGTGTTTAGCTGGTGCTGGTATAGCTGCACGAGAATGCGTTACTCTGCATTGCCGCATGGTGGCAACCTGTACTACACTCCCAGGACAAACAGTTCCCAGTCACTATATCCAATGGCTTCTCGCAAGGAACTCGGGACTCATCCTCCAAAGCAGCACAGCGGCAGCCTGGCTCCTCTGCGTTAGGCACCGGTTATGTCAGTGTGACAATTTCAAGTTTTTCTCCCGCCAGCTCGTATCAGAGCCCCTGATCCAGCGCAACTTCCACAGCGGTACAAGTGATGTGCCGTCCTGGCCGTGGTCCCGGAGAACTTGGGGTATGTCATTAAGAGGATCTTGTGGCTGTTCTCGCTAAGGTAATTCCGGGAGCCTGCTCATTTATCGTTGCAGAACTATTGTATCTACATCCTATTATTTTGGACCGCGATGGAGGAGGCAGAACTTTAAAAATAAAAACATTTCTTAAGGAACTGTGGTGGAAAAAGTACCCTATTCTCGAGTAACGTATTTCAGCTTGCCTTCATACAGGTGCAAAATAACTAGTCAGATCCTACAGAAAGAAGAAAACATCGGACTAAGAGAATCTGAATTTCAAAGAAACCAAATAAGACATTTGTACCATTGCCGCCTGCATAATTTGGAGGAATTGTTTTTGCTATAGGAAACTGAGGAGAAAAAGACTTCTAAGTTTTACCTACTCGTGGTAAGATCCCGCATTCTGTACCCAGTTTCTGCGCTCCCCTCGAGCACCCAAAGCAGCCCGACAGGCGAGACCCGGACCCGTAGACACCCAGCACCAAGTTCGGCAAAGACTTGGGACTGAGCAACATGTTTCAAGCGTGCCGGACACGCGGCGTCCAGTCCCCGCGGTTCTGGACATCGTTTGGGGAGATGAACATACCAATGTGGCGTGCCACATGGATTTTATTTTTTTCCTTATTCGTCGATTGTACACGAGCTCAAGGTAAGGCAAGTTCAATTCGTTCGGGTAGGCTGCAGATCAGTCGTTTTGTATCAGCGCTGTAGGATACAACACGTTTAAGCCTTCTAGGATTTATTTTCCGGGGGGGATTAATAGGCTACTATTTATTCGTTTGTGTGCGGGATTTTGTCTGTGCTCTTCAGTCCTGGCGTACGTGCAGCATATGTTAGGCTACTGCATATTTCCCCAATTTCCCCCATCTCTCTCTCTCAGACACACAAACACACACAGACACCCCCTTCACTCTTTTTTTCTCTCGCGGTCTCTCTCTCTCTCTCACATGAGTGCACACACAGTTGGCTTTGTCTAGTGCCATTTTCGCTTGATGAAACGTTTTAATGAGATTGTCACCTTTATGATCCGACAGAAGGCCGCTATAATGTAGCTAATGCATCTTATAGCCACATTTTTCATTGCGAACCATTTATTTACCATTATTTGAAGTGTGTGGTCTAATTGACAGTTCTTGTTTGAATATGTGATATGTGTGTGTGAATCCCAGCTGTGGAAAATGTTAATCTGATTAATAGGTCCTAATTAATTAATTAGGCGCGCTCCCATAGCGATAAATGTTTGTACAGCAAATTAGCAGATGCACTTTAAATATACAGATATGGCACACACTGATATGTATATCTAACAAGTCAGGGTAAACAATAATATAAATATATACAAAAACAGGGATTTTAATTTGTTCACCTTAAAGTCATGCAGACCTCTATTTGCTGTCATTTGCACCCACTGGATTTGTTGGATTTGGAGTTCTTGGTTAAGATATATGTTAAAGGAGTACAAAACATGGGACTGGCGGCGAACATAATTTAAATTCAATTTAAACTTTATTTAATTGATCTATTTAACTTTGTTTTTTTCTGACTATACTCCTCACACTGAATTCTCTCTAATTGATTTATGCGTGGATTGCTGTCATAAGGATTTTGGGTTCATCCTCACCACACTGAGGCACTGAGTATCATCGATGTTGATTTAATCTTTCCGTGAATTACTGAATCTTGAATCTTTTTATGAATTATAGCTGGAGTGTGTGAGTTCAGAAAAACATTAATATGATTGGTTGTTTACCTCTGGTGTGGTGGGGAAGTGGATGTCAGTGGAGTGTGTGGTTAGAATATTGCTTTGCCAGTGAAGGGAATGCATAATCAGCCTGGGAAAACACAGGACATGCAGCCCGCACCTGCTGCGACACATTCAGGTTCGCTTTTGTCATGCAAGCGAGGCCTTCGAATGTTTTAAGCTACCTCACAACCATCGTAGAATGGCTTGGGGTTAAAAACCGACACCACCCGGTCCCCTTTCGATTTACAGGGTTGCTTGGGAAATTGTCATTCAGGTGTTTCTTGTGACTGTAAAGCATTACCTCTCAAGAGTATAGGCTCTCAGTGGCTCGCCATATAATACAATAAATATATATATATATGAATACAATAAAGACGGGGAGGGACAGACAATGCTACAATATGGCAGATATCCATCATTCATGAGGGCATATCCCACTACCTGACATTTACAGGAGATTGATAACTCTCGCGTGTCAGGAATTAGCAAGCTACATTGCTGGACGTCTCTCTCTCTCTCTCTCTCTCTCTCTCTCTCCCTCTCCCCCCTCCCTCCCACAGTTTGTTTATTCTCTTCATGCCTCTGCTTGTAAGTTAAATGAAAACCTATTTGTTATGTTCTTATGGGTTCTTACAACAGCGCCCTGCTGGGTGCAGTCCCTCTCTGTTTGCATAAAATTGGGTAAAGACAATGGGATACGAATTTCAGTTGATGCCTCTCTATTGCTTTTATCTCCCCGCTCCCTGTCGGCCTCGTTGTCTCTGTCCAATCGGCAGTGTCCCTCGGATTTTATTGCGTATTGGTTCATGGGCATGAAGACGTGGGATTTTATCTGACGCTCTTCGTGCTGCAGGGGGGCGGCGTGTTGAAAGTGACCCTGGAAGGGGGGGGTCCTTCACTTTCCCGCTGATGATTAAAGGACGCGAGCAGGCGAACGAGCATGGCTCTGGACGGACATGTTGTAGCCTACAGTGCTACAGCTACATTTTAATGACCTGCTCACCGAAATGGCCCTTTTTTTCAAAGACAGGAGTGCCGGTCTCCGCCATGGCCGAAGTGATGTCTTGCTTCAACGATTGGCGCGCGGTGAGGAAACTAATCATCGCTTTGTCTGTATATATATAACAAGGCTGATTAATAGACTGGTAGCCACAAGATCCGACCTTGTTCTGCCTGTGTTTCATGTCATTGCTATCCAAGTGAGAGTAATTCTTCCAGTCCCAACTCAGTGTTAACAAAGTGTTCTACTTGTACCTCCAGAACATTCTGGCCTGGTATTTGGCTTTGAAAGAGCGGTCCCCAAAGAGACCCCACCGGTGGTTGCCAGCACACTAACAAAGCACTGAAGATGTAAAAAAAATATATACAGGACCCCTCCTCCCACAACACCCCCCTTCCAGATATTATGCTTGAAGTGACATTTATAGGAGCTGCCGGATGTCTCTTAGAGTTCCCATACATTTCTCATTTACTGGGACCATGCCGTGACAATGCGACACTTGCCCGCTGTTTTTGTCATTTCTAACGCGTCTATTTTGGAGCTCGGAGCAGCGGGGGAGGACTCAATTGGAATGTCATGTTTGGCACACACACACTTCTGCATCACTCAACAAGAGCAGATTAGCCTGACTGGCTTACAGCTCGACTTTGGGAGTTCTACTGGGACCCTCACTCCAGCGGATGGCACGGCCACTCAGATTAATGTCCGTAAGGACGGCAATGAGAGAGCACGGAGGCATTGGAAGGGTAGGGTGGAGTTAAACTAGTTTGTCATACCATGCCCCATATGCCAGGAGAGGAGGCCTGGGTTCTCCGAGTCGCTCAACGTTTCTGGCTGCTCCGTAGTGTGACCTTGACACAATGCTAGACAATTGCAATGGCACCTCAATTTCAAACCCGTTGGGAAATTAAAATTAGCCACAGCTAGCATTAACTGCAGCTTGTGCGCGTCCTCTTGGACTGGACTGGAAGAGGAATGTGTCACATGCGACCACAGGGTTTACGGCCAGTAACAGGTGGTGGACATTTTGTCCGAGAGAGTCAACTGGTTTCTTAGAAAAAAGGGAGAAACTTGCCCTTGCCGAGCACTAATATACTGCATAAAAGGCTGCTGTGATGTGGCAAGTCCTTTCTTTTGCCTTTGTTCTCAACGTCTGAGATGCTTAAGTCAGAGAGATGGACTAATTGTGTGTTGTATGTATGCGCGCGTGTGTGTGTGTGTGTGTGTGTGTGTGCGCGCGCGCGTGCGTGTGCGTGCAGCAATAGAAAGCTTGAGGAGCCAATC